>CM017803.1:21488444-21709488 GCA_008086715.1 Sitobion miscanthi
TGATTTCTCAAAGAACAATAACATGTCGTACTCTTTTAACCTTGATAATTTGACCTTGGTATACTTCAGCATACAGTCAAAGCAAACCCAGGAGCAGTCATATATGAGCAGGATCTAGTTCGAGAGTAGATAAACATATGTCTCTAAAATTTCGAACACGTCAGCTAGTATGGTAACATCAGTTTTTAAAAAAGGTCGCTATATCCGCCCAAGTCTTTATATCAAATGTTTTCCATATATTTTTGCGTGTAAATAATCTTCATCACTTATTTTGCTCATCTGTAACGAGTTGTAAAATTCGAGCTTTGACGGTAAAAAGCAGGCTATTGTTATTTACTCCAACTATCAACATATTCATAAGGGAAGACTCCTTTCCGTGTAACTAAATCTAACGATTTTATTGAAAATATTTTTAAGGTTTCTCTAAACCTTGACTTATCTTCAGATAAATGGCTGCAAGTTTACTTAGCGACTCACTCATAAAACGGAATGTATCAACAAATTTTATGCTAAATCTAGGTGCGATTTCCTTGCTAAAAGATATATATTTTTCCGATGAATTAGGAATAATATGAATATCTTTATCATCGCAACCCAGTTCTCGAATTATGAAGTGGCTATCATAAGATAAATTATGAAAAGAATATTGGAACGAACGATGGACTAGTTATTTCGAAATTACATTGAAGGCAGAGACATTGTCTATATTTACCAGTAAAATGGCAGTGATCTCGGACTTTAACCAAATTATTGTTTTAAAATGTTTGAACATTTTGACAAAAACTGGTTCTTTGAAAATGTTGCTCTTCTTTATCAGTTAATTTGTTCATCGGTGTATTAATTTGATAAATTTTATTAATATTATTTCCAATATCGATCATAGTTTTCATAAATTTTTTGCAGCCTTCTCACCTCTATAAATAATACTTTCCTCGGAATTTCAAATTTCACCAGCTCTTTTGATATAATACTATAGTCAACTTTTACATAAAACCCATAACTCATAATTTCGTGTAAATGTGTAACATGAGTTTCTGATTTTTTTGTTTTTACGTCTATTAATGGATGTTAGGTTGTTTAGGAGTTAATATACATTCAAAATCTGCATAAATGACAAATGGAATCCTCTGTTTTTTTTATGACCTTTGAAATATATGAAATCATCATCCCCTCTTCAAACATTATAGGCCTCCCAATGGATTCTTTCCGCAATTGCGTCGATGTTCATGTAATCCTTTTACACCCCAAAGCTTACTTTCGCATGGCTGAGTACCAAAAGTCGTGAAACATCTCTTACAAATAATTAATTCGAACAATTTTTCGTTTTCTGACTTCTGATTAATCTTGAAAAATTTTTAATATAACAATAATGTGATAATTCATCATTATTATACAAAATAGGTCAAAATGATCATTTCTTTCAGTATTACATACATACAAGGGAAAAATAGTTTTTTTGTCATTCAAACTATAAATGTTTATGAAATATTGTTTATACGTTCAAATTTAGGTATCGACTGATTGGTGTTGGAAAATCAATACATTTAAAATTTAAACTACTTTTTAATTCTAACATCTTAAAATATTTTTCATTAAAATTAGTTTGTTGGAGCGATAATCAAACTTGGATAATAATGCATATTTAAAACATTTATTATCACTATTTTTCACATGATAATCGCTCTTTTATCTTTAATATGCTTGGTAAATCAATATATGTTCCTCCTTTAAGTGGATTCACTATATTGATCTCAACTGTAATGTTTATTACCTTAGCGACCATCCGGAACCTTCTGTGTAAAATCTGCTCTTCCCGCAACAATTTATTGAACATGTCGTTTAGCATCTTTTTGAAATTAGATGTATTACACGCAAGAACATTAAAAGTTTTGAAATGCAATATCCTGTACTTCTTGTGTGATAATTCTTTCGTAAAACACTATCCACGACTAAATTAAATTTTATAGATGTATTTTACACGCTTCTTTCAACTTAAAATTAATTTTCTGAAATATAGTTAAAAAAAAGGCGTATAATCTATAAAATCTATGTATTTCTAATGATAAAAGTTTTCGAACATTTTTTAAATCGTTCAATTTCGAATAACTTCGATCAGTAGAAATTGTCCGCTGGCATTTTCTTACCGTTCGTCTTTTCATGATAAAACTGTAATAGAAAAAAAAAAAAATAATAAGTAGTAGATCCTTTATTTAAAATACATTCAAATAAATTAATACATTAGAATATATTTACAAGATAAATAAAAAAAAAGTGGGTTGAGGTAATAATTAATGTATGAAAACAGGGAAAATTATGAATAACTATTAACAATTGTTCATATAATTGTACTGAGTATTATTTAGATATTCTTTTTGAGTATTTTTTTCGCGTTTCTTATCAGTATATAGCAAATGTAAATAGTGATTTAAAATCTTCTTTTTTCATTCTTAATTTTTTTTTGTTTTAAAACTGCTTTTTTTATTTTTATATCAATATTTTTTATTTTTTTTAAATTCTACTGCTTCCCCATCCATGCTTGATCATTTTTTCTCAGCGTTTCGAATAACGCTGTTAATTTTATCCATAATAAATGATTTTGATTCCATTTTATAGTTTTTGTACACTAACTGATAGTAATAAAAAAAAAATAAAAAAATAGTGTATATTAATTAGTGAATAATACTAATAATAATAGACTAGTTTATGTATTCACATATATGCATAAATACTATCAACAAATTAAAAAATTTTGGTTATACATCAACTATGAACATTAGTTTGTGATTTTATGTTAAGTTACACTAATTAATAAATAAAATTTTTTAGAATGATCGGTATATTTAGTTTATTTAAAATTAAATAATTGAATAATAAAGTGGACAAAAAACTTTTAGTTTAAAATGTTTATTTATTTGCATGTGTCTATCATCAAATTATTTTTAAACATTAACATAATAAATATAATACTAAATACTATAAAATATAATCGTATTTGTTTTTAACAGATTGTACTCGACTCCTGTAACTGATAATTAAGATTTTGTATCTGTATATTAAAATTATTTATACTTTCCCAATAGTCGGTATATCTAGAGTGATAAAATCCAAGGATCTTTTCTTTCTCTTCTTTTAAAAAAAGCAATTTTTCTTTAATACAATTGATGTATATAATATTCGTTAATATAAGTTACATTGAGAGGAGGAGAAGCACTTATTCTGGTTAAAACAATTGATATTTTATATTTTTTTTTTTTTTTATTCGTTTAAGTCTCCATCTTCTCATGATATGGTCTTTTTCGTTTGATTCTGTATAACTTGTAATCATTTGTTTATAATAGTCTATTTCATATAAAATATTATTGCATGAATTCATTATCTAAAAAAATGTTTTTGCATAAATATATTAAAACTAATATATATTATAAAAAAATGTTAAAAAATTCTGATAATTAAAAACTGGTTCCTATATCAACCAGCATCGTGTATAATTTAATGCTAGCAAATAATCAAGTTTTATAATATGTTATTCTATAAATATAATCATTTACATACTGTATACGGAAGAAATATGTTAAAAAAAATCTGATAGTTAAAAACTGGTTCTTATATCAACCAGCATTGTGTATAATTTAATGCTAGCAAATAATCAAGTTTTATAATATGTTATTCTATAAATATAATCATTTACATACTGTATACGGAAGAAATATGTTAAAAAAAAATCTGATAGTTAAAAACTGGTTCTTATATCAACCAGCATCGTGTATAATTTAATGCTAGCAAATAATCAAGTTTTATAATATGTTATTCTATAAATATAATCATTTACATACTGTATACGGAAGAAATGTTAAAAAAAAATCTGATAGTTAAAAAAACTGGTTCTTATATCAACCAGCATTGTATATAATTTAATACTAGCAAATAATCAAGTTTTATAATATGTTATTCTATAAATATAATCATTTACATACTGTATACGGAAGAAATATGTTAAAAAAAATCTGATAGTTAAAAACTGGTTCTTATATCAACCAGCATTGTGTATAATTTAATGCTAGCAAATAATCAAGTTTTATAATATGTTATTCTATAAATATAATCATTTACATACTGTATACGGAAGAAATATGTTAAAAAAAAATCTGATAGTTAAAAACTGGTTCTTATATCAACCAGCATCGTGTATAATTTAATGCTAGCAAATAATCAAGTTTTATAATATGTTATTCTATAATATAATCATTTACATACTGTATACGGAAGAAATATGTTAAAAAAAAATCTGATAGTTAAAATAACTGGTTCTTATATCAACCAGCATTGTGTATAATTTAATACTAGCAAATAATCAAGTTTTATAATATGTTATTCTATAAATATAATCATTTACATACTGCATACGGAATACAAACTTATTTTTTAACTTATCTCTACTTTTTTAACATTTTTTTAACCATTTAATATGTATTATGATAGTTAAAATGACTATATATCAATCGGCATAGAGAATAATTTAATGTCGACTAATATGACTATTATGTTATTCTATAATTATAATCATATACATAGGTACTTACATAGATAGCTGTACGGTTAAAATATTTTTCCAATGTTTAGTAACGAATACCTGTTGATGATACCAACGCTAGACTGGCAAACTTGGTAGGATCGAAGTATTTTCAATGTATGATGGTGAATGACTGCTGCTTGTTGTTACTGGTGGAGAACACAAGCTGAACTGATATCGTTTGACTATCAAATGTTGTGTTATATAGTCGAGAATCATCTCCTACTTTCCTAGTAGTCGTTTAAAATTTACATTCTATTCAAAGAAATCGTGTTACCTGTTATTGTAATATTAATTTAAAAACAACTAAGTTATTTGTAGTAATTGTAATTATAATATATAATTTATGTATTGGTGTTGACCGTTGACCCTCCGAAATATTCATTTAAAAATAGCTAGGTAAAATTTGGGCGTTGTCCGAACAAAAACTAGTATCAATAGAAGGTAATAATATTAATTTAAAAACAACTAAGTTATTTGTAGTAATAAAAATTATAATATATAATGTATGTATTGGTATTGGCCGTTGGCCGTTGGCACCGAAATATCCAATTAAAAATAGCTAGGTTAAATTTTGGGCGTTGTTCGAATAAAAACTAGTATCAATAGGAGGTCATATTAAGACCGTTGGCATAATAAAACTGATATTAATAAGAGGTTAAATTAAGGGTGTTGGCTGGTTTAATAAAAATTGCTATGAATATTCCGCATTTCAAAGTTGCTATGGTAGTGGAAACATTACAGTATATAAGGCTAGCTTATTGGTAGCAATATTACAGTCAACATTCAGCAACTGGAACTTCTTCATCAATTCAGCTTCAAGATGTCTTACAGAACTTCGATCATCGATTCTGGATCAGAGGTTAGTAATTGAATTACTTTAATAACTAAAGCAAATTGGAGGTCAGTCGTAAAACTACTCAACGCTATGGTTATAATTCGTGGTTGATTGTAACTTTATTTTAAACATAATATTTAAATTAAATAATAATTAGAGTGTAACTGCAACGTTACTTAATATTGTTTTAGAGATCGGTTGTAAGCCACTCATACATTTATAGTTATACACCTTTGTTAATGTTTTATTTTTATAGAACGAATTTGAATTAGATTCGAAAATGAAGCCTTCGACTTCGAAGCAAACGAAATCATCACTAAAAAGAGGGGCTGAAAAAGCCGTGGAGAAAAAAAAACAAAAAAAAAAACAATTAAAAACAGTAAGATAAATAATAATTTATCATCTTAATAATTTTATCTAATATTTTATGGTTGAATTTATTTATTTTTTAGAGTTCATCATACAGAGAGATATTGGATGAGAAATTGCGGGCTGAAGACTTTGATGAAGAAATATTTAATTCGGTTACATTTCGACAAGGAGATGGTTTGGCTACCATTAAAAGCCAATTTAATCCTGATGATAAGCCTACCGATTATTGGACAATTACGCACTACAAGTGCGCTAATATAAATAATGTGCCAATAAAGGAAAGGTAAATACTAGACTTTGGTTTATTTTTAATTAAAAACTATTTCTGAATGAAAAAAAAAATCATCTGTGTTTTATTCACTGCTCAGCTGATTGAATAATTAATCTGTTACAGGTGGCGACACTCTGAGGCAACAGTTAAGGTGACGACGTCGAAAGACCAGACTTTAAGCAACAGCTTAAATGATACAATGCAGGTCGTCTTCGATGTGATTTTGAAAGATCCGGAACGTCGGACAATAAGAAATAAATTAGCCGCATAAATTTTATAAAAAAAAAATATTTTTTTATTTAATAAAAAAAAAATTCATATAAATATAAATGATTTTGTATTATATCATACTATTAAGTCCTGTAAAATCATGTCAGACATTGCGTTAAAATGAAATTGTAATATCTCATACAAAAATGAAGTGTCATCGTTTTGAAGATGAGAATAATAATTAAAATCATAGTTTTGTATATACTGGTTTGTGAATTCGTTTCTCTGATAACTGATGGGTAAACCACGGACATCGTTTTTAATCAATTCGTAAGCTGCATCAAATGTAGCTTGAAAACTCGGTAAACGTTTTTGTTTTTCTGCAATATAAAGGTCCACACAATGCTGAAGTTGTTTAAGTCTGCAGAAATCTATATGTGAGAGTGTAATATAATCATCATTTATATGTAATGTTATTGAACTCTGCTTCACATTAATTGAATATGTAAAGTTCTCAGTAATTCTTACACGTCTACATCTGGTATGTAAGTTGTTAGTAATTGAAATGTAATTAGATTCAGACATGAGCGGCGTACACCATTGCTCTAAATTTAATGTAATAATTTTTTTTCGTTAACTTACACTCTAATAACACAATAATTGGAATTTGTTTGCTGATTAATAATCCAACCGTAACACTTTTCTTACCAAATGGACGTATGTCAAATACCGATTTTGACACAATTACCGGAAGACCCATAACGAATTAAAGTTCTTTTCTTTTTAATAACTAAAACACCTTTCAAACTATAAATGTAATTATTTTTTTAAAATTTGATATAATATAACCGATGAGGGATATACTTTGAACTGAAAGCATTTTTACTTTGTGGGCGTATTATATACTAAACTGAAAAAAAAAAATGCAAAAAATGTGGACGTATAACATAATCAGCTACTGCATGTAGTGGAGGGGAGAATTACATATACTTACCTTTTACCTGAAAACATTTAAATTATCACTACACGCACTAACCCACTAGGCTATGCGTCCACGAGATATTACATCAAATATTAACACATATAAGTTGTTTTTAAAAAATCAGCATTTATTTTTATTTACTATAACATAATATAATAAAAACATGCTTAGCAAACAGTATCGCATGACCCAGTTTCGCAATTACAAATGTGTTCGGTTTTACAATATTTACTTAATATGTTTTGAACATACTTATTACCCTTCATTAATAATACTTATAAACATCTTGGACTGAATCTGTAATGTTCAATCCATGGATCATCTAGCCTTTCCCAATTATGAAGAATAACTCCACAACAAAAGCATTCCACGACATCATCCACTCCTGAATATTTTAAGCCACATTCGGACAATGTATATTTATTTTGAGAAGTATTTAACGGGAATAATTTGAATGTTTTTAATCTTGATGAAAACGAAGAAAATTCTGGATGAACCGCGGTCGGATTACTTCGTATACGATAAACTAATGATTGGAAATCATTTGTACATTTTTGAAAATTCATTTTTGAAAAAATTAAATAACTTATGAAACAATTTAAAACTTTGAGAAAATAAAGTAAAATAAGACACAACTTGACTAAACGGCGGATCATTAGTGACTGAATATGAAAAAAAAATAATTAGCTTATAACTTAAAAGTATTCAAATTTGAAAAAAAATATAGACATTCATTAATTAGATAAATTACAGTGAAACCAACATAAATAAAAAAAAATAATAATATAGTAAATATTATTACAGTTTTATAATATGGTTTGTTGGAAAAAATAAAATTTTATGTGTACACGGTAAATATTTTTGAGTAAGGGGCAAAACCGATTTCGAGTGTGCAAACTCCCTGTAATTTTAAAATACGGTAAATATTTTGTGTAAGTGGAGAATTCGTGGACAAAAAATGTGAAATCTCCCTGTAAAATGCTATACGGTAAATATTTTTGTGTGAGGGGAAAATAGGTGGACAACGAGTGTGAAATCTCCCCGTGATTTGTGTTACGGTAAAATCATTGTGTTGAAGGGGGGTATCCTCCCTTGAACGTTGCGAAATTACCGCGGTGAAAAAAAAAAAAGACTGTGAACATACAAATGTATACTACTGATATAGATATCCCCCTTTTACTTTAGGTTGAATTTTAATTTGGGATATATTAGGTTGGACACTACGCTCACTTCCTCTGGAACGACTTCTAATGTTGGTGGCGTTGTACTTGCAACTTCCGTTGTTGACTCTGGTATTGAAGTTTGTGTCCATTTGTCTTCCATTATGACAGGGCACACACAAGGTCGTGCCTGTGGTGTTTTCGCTGTTTCCTGTCTAATGAACCAAATTATTATAATGTTTATTGTTATAATAATTGCTATTGAGGCCCCTCCAGTGACAACATATATATATATTTTCGTCTCTAATTGCTCGTACCGGTCCTCTTGCTGAAGTTGGTTCGTAATTTGTTCTTTGGTATATGTTTTTTCGTTCATGTCGTGCATTTGGTTCGTTTTGACGTGATGTGCCTCCATTGTTTTGGCATTTTGGTTTTGATGATTGTCGTCTTCTGCATCTCTGATGACTGATGTAGGGATGAAATTGGTGTATTGTGATTTTACCGCAATGCGACCTGGGATGAGAACGTCCCGATTCGCGTAACCACGACATGTTTCGTTTAATGAAATTATCCCGGCTCCTTCCAGAATGTGGTTTTTAGATTCTTGGTCTCCATCACAGGTGACGAATAATGAATCATTGTTCGTAACATATAACCACTCATTTTTTGTCTGAGTTTGTGGAACACTGTTGTTGCCATCTCGATATGACGTATCTCACAGTTTTCTGGTACCTCTCTTGGTTCCTGCATTAGGAGTATTTCACACACAGGTCTCATACTCCTAGAATGTAAAGGATTTGTTTCGGGGCATACCAAAAATTCGTGGACAGGTTTACAAAGGCTGGGGTTAAAATCGTCATAAGTCGAGTAGAGCTCCTTAGATTTAGTTACAGCTAAATAATCGTGCTTAGGTTTAATATACATACATTTCTTTTTGTTTTCTGTAATACACACTGGAAATGGTATTAAATTATACAAACTTAAAACATGTTGATACACTAGTGGAATACTTAAAATAAAAACAATGTTATTATTATTAGAATATACCGTCAAATCTGCAAGTTTTACTAAATCGTAAACATTGCTGTATTGTACCTCGAGTGGCATATTGGTCCCACTAGGCAAAATAAGTTTAATGTTTTAAAACTGTTCTAATAACTCTCTCGTACTTATCAAACTTGGATGTAATTGTCCTGACCTTGCACTTTGTAGTATTTCGACCAATTTACCCGTATCATTTGTATTAGCATTAACTGATTAATTATTATAAATTGTTTATTAGATTTAATTTCCGGATAAGTGACATTGATAAAACTAACCCAGCTAGCTGCCATTAGCTTTAACGATCCTACCTGCTCGTCTATCATATCGATTTGTAATTTTAAAACCCTAAGATTTTTGTCTATTAGGTTGATTTCACTCCCTTTAGTTCCCCTTAAGTTACTTATAGAAGATTCGAATTTCTTTATGCACTCCCAATTGCATAACCCATAAAGTACTTGGGCTGCTTGTTGCGCGTACTGTACTATTCCCCTGCGGAATCTAAGTTCGACAGAGTCTAGTAGTAATTGTTTACGCTTAAGCAATTTTTTATTTATTAGTAAAGCATGATTTAATAATAGGTGGCACCCTACTGGTGTCGCTATCGTTTGTCCGTCAAGTTCGGTACACATGCTTTGTAATTTATGTATATGATCTTCAATTATGTCCCACTGTTCGTTGTAACTCGATGTGTCGAGAAAAAATACTAAGTCCCATGTATTGGTAACGATTTTAATTGGCCCTATATTTTCGTAATAGATACCAGATTTTGGCGGTACTTGATTGTCGGAAAACCGTAACTGGGACATCGCCAGTGTGCAGCCAATTATTAATTGTATAACAATCTGACTGGTTTGGACATAAAACAAAACAAAAAAATAAAAAAAAATAGCTATTTGAAATTAGATACTTTATTTATTGTAATAAGTGTCTAATTTATAATCCTAACAATGTTTTACTAAATTTACGTAACGATAACTTCTTATTATGAAATCAAAAATACACTTTGTATATTTCACGTCCGTACATGGATCATGTGCGTGCGTGACTTTGTGTTTCTTTTTACATATTAAATTATGGGTTTCTACCAGGTTTAATAGTCTCCATTGATAAAATGGATAAAACTAACTACGACTACTAATATATTACTATCCTTATGGATATATTTGATAATTTATGTCATAGCTCGGTTTCGTAAAACAATTTAACATTGTTTATGTGTATACGATAACCCTTACGACCTTTATTAATAGTAATATTTTCATTATCATGTACCGCGAGTACTTCGTACGGACCCGTCCAATTCCTACTTAACGTGTTACGTTTGTTATGTTTTTTTATTAGGACTTTGTCCCCTACCTGTATTTTAATCGCGTGTGTGTTTTTATCGTAATAGTGCTTATTGGTTTCTTTCTTTTCTATTAGATTGGCGCGTGCCAGTTTATGCGCTTCCTGCATAATACGTTTTAAATCGAGCACGTAATTATCATAACTATATTGCTCTTCGGGTTCCCTATGGAATGATGACGGAATGCTCGTGGTTAATTCATCGATAATAAACGGTTGCTCTGATATGTTAATAATATTACTTACTATCTTATTGCTGAGCACCGGACTTAAACTGTTTGCTATTATTACATCGTCGTTTATAGCGTATTTTTTAATCGCTACTAGTTCAGAATGTATTATCTCATCGGCTTTGACCTGTAATACGCGATTACTACGCGCAGGTATTATAATAGATTCGACTTGGTTTTCTGGTGATCACTACTAGCTTTTGGATTTACTACACAAGGCATATAGAATTTTGAAAAGATACGACCTCATTACTATTGGAGAAGAAGATAAATTAATATTGCCGTTGTTGGAAGGTAATACAAACATTTTGTACTATATTACTAATGAAAATATCTATGATGTGCTACATGATGTACATTTGAGTATTGGGCATGGTGGAAAACACCGCATGAATGCTGAAGTTAAAAAAAGTATAAAAATATAACACAAGAAGCAGTGTCTATTTACTTAAAGTTTTGCGAATCGTGTCAATCTAAACAAAAATCTAAAAACAAGGGTCTAGTGATTAAACCAATCGTGTTTTCGGAAATGAATAGTAGGTGCCAAGTGGACCTGATTGATATGCAGTCGCAGGGGGATGGAGAGTTCCGATTTATTATGGTATATCAGGATCACCTTACTAAATTCGTTCAACTAAGACCCTTAAAAACAAAGAGAGCAGAAGTCGCAAAATTTTGTATTTTCGGAGCTCCGATGATATTAATCTGACAATGGCCGCGAGTTTGTAAAAAAAATAATAGAAGACTTAAAAGAAATGTGAGACACACTGAAAATCGTTCACGGAAAGCCACGCCACAGTCAGTCACAAGGAAGTGTCGAGAGAGCAAACCAAGACATACAAAACATGTTGATAACATGGATGAAAACAAATAACTGTAAATCATGGTCAGAGGGACTTATAAAATAGGGCCTATCACGATGGCATTAAAAGATCTCCATACATGACCATGTTTGGTACTCTTGTGAAAATTGGTTTATCATCATCTTTACTACCAGCTGAAACAGTGGAAAAATTAACCACCGAAGAAGAATTGGAAGAAATATTGCAAAGTGTCGTGTTAAACTATGAACAAAGAGAAAATCACAGTGTTTCCGATAAAGAGGTAAATTGTTGGCAATATATTATAGTCGTTATACCAGATTTAATCACTTCTACTTTTTTTCTTAACAGGACAGTACTGTATCTAATTGCTGTGAATCGTGTGGCTGTACTCTTGGTAATGAACAAACATCTATTTGTGGTTTATGTGATAAAAAAGTAATTATTACAAAACAAGGTTTATTTAGGAAAAAATGTTATTTATTTTTATTAAAAATGTTTCAGAACACCATAGAAAATAAGAGAAGCAATTCAAAATTATCGCTTGAGCAACAAGCAAAAAAATGAAGTTCAGATCCATCAACAAATTCCCACCATGCAATGTTGGCGACACAGTTAGAGTGAAACTACCAAAAGTAGACAGAAGTAAGGTTGATCCACAGAATGTACTCTTTGCGGTTGTGTCTATAAGTGATAATCAATATTACGAACTCGGTAATAAAAATGGCACTCTTCATCAACTTTATTCCAGAAATCAATTCACTGTATGCTCTGAACCATTAATAGATATTTTAGAAGTTTTAGCGGAACAAACGAAAGCGCGTGAGCACATCTACGATGTCCAGTTGTAACTTTGGCCCTGGGAATAACGATGTGTTTAATGACGAACCATCAGCGACCGCCGAACATTACGCGGAATTTTTCATCGGCGCCACACACGGCATGATGCGGAGTAAAATACCCGCCAGGAGTGGCTGTCACTGACATGTGTCCGAGTGACAAATATTCCGACATAAAATCGTTATACTTAGTGCGCATTCGATCGTTCGATCGAACTACATTATACATTTTGGACATTCTTTTGAAATTTCATTACTTAATAACTAATACGTTAGGTCAAAAACGACTTCAACCCAGTTTGAGTTTGTTGTGTGATAAAACAAAAGCCATTACATTATTATACATTTAGTATATAACTCTCATCAATTTTCCTCCTAAATTATTTTCATAATATTGTAGTGATATTATGACAATAAGTTACATTACTTCACTGTTCTCTTATTTCATAATTTGTGTATACTTAATAACTAACATCAATTAGAATTATTAACACTTGGTATAGAAATTAGCTGACCTTACAGTTAATATTTTAGATTATTTTATAAATTACCTTCGTCTTGCGGTTCTACAAAACATTATGCACTTGCTATACACGCAACACAATCTTAACAATAAATAAACAACTCAGAGTTAAATTACATTCCATACTATAGATGGTTTTAATTGTACAGTAAGTATCCGACTGTACATACATTCTGGACATTATTTACTAATACGTTAGATCAAAACTGACATAATACTTATTAAATTAACAGTGTAATTTCATTGTGTTGGTGTGACACAATTGTGTTACAATTATTATAAATTTATAACGGCGTGGATCAACTTAATACCTATCACATGTCTCATCAATCTTAATGAATTATTTTCATAATGTGATATAAGTATATAGTTACATTACTTTGTCGTGCTCTTATTTCATTATTTGTATATAGTTAATGACTGACATACACTATTATTATATTTATTGTTTATATATTACCTTTTTAAACATTTAGTAGGTACTTGCTATACACATAACACAATCATAATAATAAAAATATAGAAATAAATAACTCCTAAGTAGAGTTGATGGTTTTGATTTCACAGTATATAATATACTTCATAACCAATATAACAATATTATAGCCGACCTTAGAGTTATTAAAATTGTGTACATTCAACACAAACGTATCTCCATAAACTAACTATCAGCTACTACAGACCTTTGGTTTGACTTAAAATTCATTATATTTCTCAAGGTTCGTGTCATTCGGATCCCATGTTGTATCCGCTGTTTTTCCCGTACGGCGAGGCCGGTTGGCATAACGGGATGTTGCAAGAGGGACCTCGACGAAATAATGTCCGCAGTCGAAACACTATTAGAGAATTTGCGTGCTACCGTTTGGCCATTCGATATGAGGAAAATAACGACACGAGGCACCGAATGTTCAGTTTAATACATCAAGGCCGGTCCTTGTTGCACATGTATGTGTGCGATCAATACGTGCAAATGGAATCTAACAATCTGAACTACATACGTCAGAATCAGAGGGATCTCCTAACCGAAGCGTATCAAGGGCTCATGGACCATGTGAACCGATACCACAACATCGATCCTATGACGGTCGGCCGTAGGATCATTTTGGGCAGCGAACGATACAACAAGATGTGTTATCAGGACGCTATCACCATGGTCCGTAGCAAAGGGAAACCCGACCTGTTCATAACATTTACGTGCAATCCCAGATGGCCGGAGATCACAGAAAACCTGGCGGCTCACAGCATCGCAAATGACAGACCCGACCTGGTGGCAAGGGTGAGTAGTATATATTTGTATGTTCTGCGTCCATTTTTACAGGGGAAAAAAAAAAGTTCAAGGGGGAAAGTCTCCCTTGCAGTACTTTTGACCACCGCGTAGCCAAAATCTCAAAAACCCTAATGTATGTTCTGCGTCCATTTTTACAGGGGAAAAAAAAAAGTTCAAGGGGGAAAGTCTCCCTTACAGTACTTTTGACCACCGCGTAGCCAAAATCTCAAAAACCCTAATGTATGTTCTGCGTCCATTTTTACAGGGAAAAAAAGTTATATATTTTTTCTTTCAGTTTAGTAGTAAAAATAATTTAATAAAATATATATTATTTATTAAATATTATTTTATTTACAAATACAATTATATATTAATTCTAAAAAATTATTTACACAAGTTTTCTTACTTCTCTAGTGAAAGGTACATATTCTACAATACGATCATGAATTAATAAACAATAAGCAGTTACACCTGTAAGCGATTCTGATGCTTCAATTTCTAATTGAACATCTACTGCTGAGGCTGTGACTGAATCGTTCTGCTTCGAAGTATCAATGACTATAATTGGAGCATTTGATAGAAAAGTGGATGGACTCAATATCGGGTTCCGTATATTTTTTTCATAGTACGATTCTTGAAACGATGTATACATATTATACAATAAGGTAAAATTATTTTTCGAAAAATCTAAATTCAAATTATCGTATGGATAAGCTATCGAGTTCAGAAATACTTTAACGTTTGTTAGATTACAATGATCGAATATACTACAATCTTTTGATAACACATTTTTGCGTCCTTTCTGTAATCCAATTATGATGAATCGTGGTTTTTCTAATTTTGAAGCAGTTTTCAAATTCCACACAACTTTCTTACTGGTTCCGAGTTCAGGATATTCAAAAGTTTCAAAAGATCTAAAAGGAATAAACAAACTTTTTTCTTTTTCTATAAGTTTCAATAATTTTAACCTTTCTTCGTCGTCGACTGTTATATGTGGGACCTTCCAGACTATTTTGTTTAAAACGACTTTACCTTCAGTAGCAGTTGCACCACTTTTAACTTGTAAAACATTTAAATCACTATGACTTCGGGTTAATATTAATTCCAATCTAGAATTCACTAGTATTCTTTTATAGTCTTCAAACAAACCTAACCAATATTTCAATGGAATGCAAGCACTAAATTCACCTTTATCATTTTCCGATTGCGCTGCGTTTTTAAAATTCCAGCCAGCATTTTCATAGCAATTGTAGTTATCTGGTGTACCGGATAAGTAACCTTTCAACGAGCTAGTGATTCCAAGAACACGTGTGCTATCTACTTCTATCCCATTGATTTCCAATCGTACTTGTTCGAAAAGATACGAGAAACCGTTATTTGATAGTTTCACTTGACCAGTTTCAGTAATTTTTCCTTCCAAAAAAATAAAGCTTTCGTGTAGATATGGATAAACATCCGTTTGCTGGATTGAAATACGTATTTCATCATTATTATTAAAGGAGGTTGTATACGGTGTGTATGAATGATATTCAATTTTCGTAATTTTAGAATCCGTCTCGTACTGTGAAGTTATATCCAAAATATCACTTTCAGGCATTCTGCTTTAATTGGTAACCCAGAGCTTGCAAAATTTTTTTATTCTTCATCGTCAATTTTTTTATTTTATTTGATGTTACTGGTAGCACTTTAGTCTTATGACTAGTTGTTCTGATCCGAAGTAGTGGACTTATATTGAATTTTAATCCCATCTCAAGACCCGTAACGTTTAATATGTAGCACGATTGTTAATGTTTCACCAAAGTTATCAATCGGATTATGATCTTGATCAACTAACTGAACGGTTATCGTATCAATATTTGTTTTATTCAATTTGTAATATATTAAGTTTGGTGGTGACTGTATAACTTTAGATCCTGTTTTTTCACTCGGGAAAAACTCATAAATCGAATGACTTTGAAGATGGTTGTTGAATGATCCTTGAGCTATATTGCACATTACTTTTATAGAATTAATTGCGTTTAAATTTACAGCTTTTTCCGATCGAAGAATTTCATTGTATGGCTTATATACTTGTTTTCTAAAACCAAATACAGGTGCTATACTATACGGATACTCAAAGTGTAGTATCCCATTACATTTTATATACGATCTGAAATCATTAGGATCAACCGTAATGTCGAATGTTAAATTGGTTAAGTTTTTACTATTATAGGTATCTATTTGCTTCTTAACTCGTTGCTTAATATCTTCAATTTCGTAACAACCCTCTTCCAATGTAATAAAACATACCATAGGATCATTATTGTTTTTATTCTCAGCTACTTGTATAGAAAATTTATTATTATTACCATTAATATTTGGAAACGAATTAAATGACTGTAAACATAACAAAGCTATTTCTGAGTCCTCGTAAAGGTCTATAGGCGGAAAATAATTTACAGATAATATGGTACCATTCCCAGTTAAACTTAAAGTAACTGACTCATACATTACAAAATCTAAGATATAAATTTAATGATGAGATCCGTGACGTTTAATATGCAGAACAACTGTTAACGTCTCGTTAAAATTGTCAATTGGATTATTGTTTTGGTCAACTAACTGAACAGTAATTGAATTAATATCTGTTTTGTTTAATCGGTAATATATAAGGTTTACCGGAGATTGAACAACCTTTGTTCCTCTTCTCCCACTCGGGAAAAACTCATATATCGAATGGCTTTGAAGTTGGTTGTTGAATGAGCCATGTGCTATATTACACATTACTTTTATAGAATTAATTGTGTTTAAATTTGCAGCTTTATCCGATCGATGTTCTTCATGAAACGGTCCACAATTTTTCTTTTTATACCCCAAAACAGGTGCTATACTATACGGATGCTTAAAGTGTAGTATTCCATTACATTTTATATACGTTCTAAAATCGATAGGATCAATACGTACACTGAATGTTAGCTTTGTTCCGTTGACTTTATTAAATTTAGGTAACTCTTCTGTCATATAATTGTTAATATCTTCTATTTCACGGCAGTTGACTGGCAAAAAAAATTGAATTTTTATTTTTTTATCTGGAGGAATTAATTCTGTTCTCAGCCGATTATTAGTTGGATTTATAATATTTGGAAATGAATTGTATGTTTGCAAAGATAACAAAGCTATTTCTGAATCCTCGTAAACGTTTAGAGATGGAAAATAATTCGTGGATAATATAGTTGTATTTCCAGTTAAACTTAATGTAATAGATTCATGCATTGTAAAAATTCAAGGCATAAATGACCACAGTTAAATGTATTGAAATCTTGATAGTTAGAATAGTTGTATACTATTTTGAACTGCCTGAAATAATGTTGTAATTCAAATGGTGGAGGTAAATCCCCAAAGCTATCAAAATATATAACTTTATCCTTATTTTTATAAAACGCTACCCAATGACTTCCGTCGCCTGAAGATATATCCAAGTTTAATATACCACATTCAATCGTATGTGGTTTAATAGGTAAGTTATCACGTGAAAAGACCCCACGGAAATGATTGATTTTCAACTTTGCTACATATTTTATAATATCTTGCGATGAAAGCGGTCTGTCAGGTAGCGTGATCATCAATCTTTTTTTTTTTTTTTTTCTTAAGCTATTATTGTTTAAATTCAAACCACCACCTTTTTTTCTTTTTGAATTTTGAACCGCATTATACACACTGGCACCTCCGGACATTAAACTACCAAGTGCTGACAATCCCGCAAATATAGGTATTAAGGGGATTACGCCACCTCTCTGTCCCGGATTTAAAATCAATCTTTCACCACTATTCTTTTTCTTTGTGGATCTTTTTTTCTTCGCAGCTAGCGCACCATTGTTTTTCCTAACACGTTTCCGTTTACTTTTACAACCCATACCTAATTTTCTTTTAGCTTTCATCGCGTTTGTTACTGCGTACGCAACCAATTTCTCTTTTCTAGGGGTATCTTTTGCTTTAAATCTTTCCCAAGCGCGATTTTCTAACACTTTATCAGCTTTATGTCTATCGTCTAAATTTTTACTCGCTGCATACACAATATCGTGATCACGACAAGCAGCATCCAATGGGTTTATTCCTTTATCACCGTGATCTAGCCTATTTTTTAATTTTGTACCAGGACCACAATACTGATAGCCTGGAACATGGGCTTCAACCGGGAGACTATTTATAAGGAAGTTTACAAATTCTTTACCAGTCTTGTCTGATTTACACTTACGAGTTGAACGTTTCATCTATAACTGATTCTCGATTGAAAAATTCTAGAGTATTTATAAGAAAAATAAAATGGATTTGATTGAACAGAAAGATAAATTAGATGTTATAAATGTAGATGTTCAGATGGTAAAAAAACCTTCAAGACACGGTTCGTTATTACCTGATACTATACGTGCTATACTAGTGGGTCCTAGTGGTTCAGGAAAAACAAATATAATGTATAATCTGATCACCCACAAAAACGGTTTAAGATTTGAAAACATTTATTTGTACTCTAAAACCTCTAATCAGGAAAAATATGTTTTATTAAAAAAAATAATAGATGATATACAAGGTGCTAATATGTACATATTTACTAGCGCCGATAAAGTTATAAAACCGAACTTAACTAAGAAAAATTCCATTATAATTTTTGATGATGTTATATGTGGTCCGCAATCTGTAATCAGAGATTACTTTAGCATTGGTAGACATTCAGGTGCTAGCTCTGTATTTTATTTAGCACAAACATATTCTAAAATATCGAAACAGTTAGTAAGAGATAACGCAAACTTTTTAATAATACTGAAACAAGATGATACAAACTTACGACATATATTCAACGATCATTCGTCTGCAGATATGGATTTCACTGAATTTCGGAAAATTTCTCATTTATGCTGGAATCACAGTGATTATGGGTTTATGGTTATCGACAAGACTCGGGAAATGAATGAAGGAAGATATAGATGTAGTTTTCATACATTTATTAAAATTAAATAAGTACTGAAATTAGTTGTTGTTTGATATTGTAAATTATAAGTAAACCTTAATATTATTTAAGAAAATACTTTATATATTTATATTATATATAAATACCGTAACACAGTTATTATCTACATAGTGTGATCAGGAGTCATACGTTACAGTTATATCGAATTTATTATTTAAAATGAACAAAGAAAAAGCTTTGTTAGAAAATTTAATAGAATCGAAAAAAAATATTAAACGAAAAATAATGGAAATGAAACGTGGTATTATAGATTCTGACAACTATTACCGTGATGTATTTAAACCAATAATCGAACCACTGAGTACACGGAGAGAAAAAAATATCCCATGTAACTCACAACCAGCTGATCAAAAAAATTCTGAAGCCTCGTGTACAAGTGACGAAGATGATGATGAATTAAATTCATCATTTGCAAATTTTTTTAATAAACGACCTACATTAAAACGTTATGATAAATCCTATGGCATGCATTATGATAATGCTAGTGGATCGTACAAAATAGGAGATCACATCGTGACTTTTAGTCATGGTAACTTACAATTGCTTAATAGATACTATCCATGGACTTTAGGACTATGGTCATTATTATGTGAGAAAGAACCAAAAAATCCAACTATAGAAGATATGGAATCTTATTACGATATTCTGAAAACTTCACGTGTTCATTTAAAAGCAGATGGGAAACCTAAAACCTCAAAGTTTCACAAATGGGCAACTGTTGTAAAACCTTTGTACGAACGAATGAAAAATGAGGAAAAACTGATAAACGAAGAAATAGCTAAAATTAACAACACCAAAACTCCACGATTAAACTTGTCACAATTTAACGATAATTTAGCTAGTCGTAAACGTAGTAAAGTTCATGACAATACAACAATATCAAATGAACCATTTGATTTTAATCCCACAGCAAACAGTTCTATGGTTACAAATCCTACAGTTGAAAATATGTTTAATTTTACTTCATCACCGCACACTAAGCAAGGTTCTGGCTTATATAAAGATGTAGTATCTCAAACACAATTAGTTTATTATGACGATCCGAATGAGCTAGTAACTAGATTACATCTTTTAACATCATCAAAAAGTGTTGGTAATACTGGTGTCAATAATGAAATTATATCTATTTTAGAAGAACTGCGTGAGAGAAATATTATAGTATAATGACAACCTTAGATAGTATAGCTAATGAGCTACATCGACCAGCAAGAAAAATATTTCCTAGACGTAATGTGGTAACACGGTTTATTGATGATCTATGGCAAGCTGATTTAATGGATATGCAATCTCATTCTAGACAAAATTATGGTTTTAAGTATATTTTAGTAGTCATAGATACATATAGTAAGTACGTATGGGTTGAGGCACTGAAAAATAAAACATCGAAGGAATGTACAAAAGGTATGTTTAATATATTGAAAAAAGCACATCCGAAGTTGTTACAGACAGATAATGGTACAGAATTTTATAATATTCAATTTCAACATTTAATGAAAAAATATAAAATTAGACATTACAGTTCATACAGTGTTATTAAATGTTCAATTTGTGAACGTGTGATCCAAACTCTGAAAAATAATATATATAAACATTTTACTGCAACAGGTACGTGGAATTGGTATAATACAATATCAAAAATTATACAAAATTATAATAATACAAAACATAGAACAATCAAATGTACACCGAATGAAGCTCGAATGGATACAAGCAATATTAAATTTAATACACAAATAAATGATTCATTATATAAACCAAAATTTAAAGTTAATGACAAAGTAAGAATATCTAAGTATAAACATAAATTTAGTAAAGGATATACACCAAATTGGACAACAGAAATATTTACAGTTTCAAAAGTTTTACAGACAAATCCAGTAACTTATCAACTAAAAGATGGATCAGACAATATCATCTTAGGCGGTTTTTATGAGCAAGAAATTAAATTAACTGATTTCCCAGACACCTTCCTCGTTGAACGTATTATAAAAAAAGTTGGGAATAAAATGCTTGTTAAATGGTTAGGTTTTGATTCAAGTCAAAATTCTTGGATAACTTCATCAGATATTTTAAAATAAAAATTTTTTATGTATAAGTTTTTTTTGTTCACATATTTTTTTAAATAAAGATTTTTTTACGTATTAATTAAATTATTTTGTCAGTTTGTAATGTCCATACGCCAATGTATTTATCCCATCATTCATTATATATCTTTTATCATCATTGGCACTGAGAACAAGCTTGTTCATTGTTTTCGAATGAACAACATGTTTATTCGATTGAATGAAATTCATGTTTCTATGAGATTGTTTTTCCTCAACAGATTTATGGGTTATAAAAGCATTTAATATCTCTATGTAATCAATAAATTTCATATGGTTTTTTATTATATATTTTTTTACACCCTTTGCTTTTTTTTCTACAGTATCATCTATGGTTTTATAAGCGTATAATTTCGGTCTCAATGAAACGAATTCTTTAAGAATTATTGATTTAAGTTCGTCTTTGAACATTCCTGGTTGGCCCTTATGAATTTCACTAAAGCAATAATGATCTTTAGGATAATTAGATGTGTCAAAATATGGTAATAAATCATTTTTTAAATCATCGAAAAAATTTACTGTTTGAATAGCATATATCAATGAATCTGTATCCGAATATAAAGAACTAATTTGTTTACCATATTTCTTTTTCATTACATTATAATGAAAATCATACATAAAAGTTTTCGAAACGTCTAAAATTGCTGATCCTACATAAATCGCCTTATCGAATTTAATAGTTTCCTTATGTTGATGAATAGCCATAAGATTCTTAGAGTATATAGTTCTATCCTTAAAATTAGTTTTCGCCATTAATTTATTAGCTTTTTTTTCTGACGAAACCAGTTTTATAGATGTTCTTGTTCGAACATTTTCCATACATTTTCCAAAAACACTATTAATTAAAAGCTTCCAGAATTCTTTTTCAAACTCGTTTTTAGCTTCTGTTCTCATTTTAGTACAGAATTCAATGTACGATGCCATCCATTTCTTTTGAGAAAAGCGGATAGCTCGATGAATTTTTACAAGTTTAAGACCGTGAGAAATCGCTTGTTTTAAATTTTTATAATGAACAATATAGTTTTTTTTCGGTAATAGTGTAGTTAACAATTTCTTAACTTTAGAATTTGGTGGACATTCGTTCAACGGTAAAAACGGGAAATCATTATGAGTCTTATGTAAATGTTTTGGGTAGTCGATATCGACTTCTAATATATACCCAACTTCAGAATCATCAGCAATTTTAGTTACGTCTATGTTTAAGTCATCAACCCATTCAAAATCTTTAAAAGGTAATTCTGTCAACATAGACTTTCCATATAAATTTACACAATCAAGATATATTATCCATTTAATCGGTTCGTTAGAATTATAATTCAATCCTTTGATATTTGGTATGTTTGCTTTAGCAAACCTTTTAGTCGATTGAGTTATCCCACCACGAATTGAATTCTCGATAAACAAAAGCATATTAGGGCATTTTAACCTTTCTAATTCAATCTTTGTATATTTAAGCATACAATCATACGCAAATCCTGGAGCAGTCATATAATGAGCAGGATCTAACTCAAGACTAGATAAACATAAGTCTCTGAAATTTTCAAACACGTCAGCTAGTATAGCAACATCAGTTTTTAAATAATGATCGCTATATTCACCTAATGTCTTTATATTAAAAATGTTCCATACATTTTTCGCATGAACATAATCATCATCAGTAATATTTTCATCGGATAAAGAGCTATAAAAATCAAGCTTTGAAGGTAAAAAAGGTTCATCTAGTTTACTCCAACTATCGACATATTCATACGGGAAGACTCCTTTTCGAGTAACTAGATCTAATACTTTAATAGAAAATACTTTAATAGTTTCTCTAAACTTCAATTTATCTTCGGATAAATTTTTTGCTAGTTTACTTAATTTTTCAGCCATAAAACGGTATGTGTCAACAAACTTAATGTTAAATTTTGGTGCGATTTCTTTACTGAATGATATATATTTTTCAGATGAATTAGGTATAACATGAATATCTTTATCGTTACACCCAAGTTCTCGAATTATAAAGTGACTGTCATATGTCAGATTATGAAAGAAGATTGGTACAAATGATGGACTAGTTAGCTGAAAATTACATTTAACACAAATACATCGTCTGTAATTTCCAGTTATATGACAGTGATCTCGAACTTTTAACAGATTATTATCTTTAAAAGGTATTAAACATTTTTCACAAACCTTAGCCTTCAGAAAATGTTTTTCTTCTTTTAAAGTTAATTTGTTAATTGGTAAATTAGTTTTATAAATATCATTAATTTTATTTCCTATACTAATCATACTATTCATAAATTTTTTTGCTGCATTTTTACCTCTATATATTACTACTTTTCTAGGAATTTCAAACTTTTTTATTAATTTTTTTGGTATAATATTATAGTCGACTTTTACATAAAACCCGTAACTCATAAGTTTATGTAAATGTGTAATACAAGTTTTTGGTTTTTTACTACTTTGAATGAATTTATCAGGTTGTTTAGGGTTTAAAATACATTCAAAGTCAGCGTATATAACAATCGGGATTCGTTGAGTATTTTTATAGTTTTTGAAATATATGAAATCGTCATCTCCTTCTTCGAACATAATAGGTCTTCCTAATTTATTTTTAATACACATTTCTTTATGTCTAATTAATCCTGTTTCGCCCCAAAGTTTGCTTTTACACGGTTTATTTCCAAAACTTGTAAAACATCGCTTACATATAATCAACTTTGAACAATTTTTAGTCCTTTGACTTCTAATAAACCTTGAGAAGTTGTTAATATAACAATAATGAGATGTATTATTATTATCAAATAGAAATAGGTCGAAATGATTTTTTTTTTCAATATTGGTTATATGTAATGGGAAAATTAAATTTTTATCATCTAAGCTGTAAATATTAATTGATACATTGTTTATTTTTTCAAATTTTTTTATCTGAGTTATAGGTGTTGGAAAATCAATACATTTAAAATTAAGCCCACTTTTTGTTTCTAACATATCAAAATATTTTTTGTTAAACTTAGATTTATTCAATCGATTATTGTACTTAGTTAGTATTGAATACTTGAAACATTCGTTATCGTTATTTTTTATATTTATAACTGCTTTTTTTTTTTTTATATGACTTGGTAAATCTAAATATGTACTTCCTCCTTTAAGAGGATTAACTTTATTAATTCGTAATTGTAAACAATCTATAGATTTTAGTGTCCAACCTGATTTTTTTGATATAAACTGTGCTTCCTCAGATAATAATTTGTTAAACATTTTGTTTAATAAACTATTAAAATCGGATGATTTATATGCTAATACGTTTGAAGTTTTAAACGACATATCTTGTACTTCACCCGTTAACAGTTGTTCATACGTGCTATCAACATGTAAATTAAATTTAATTGTTGACTGCTGGCTTGATTGTGTTAACCTAGAAATTAACATTTCAGAAACATAACTAAAAAATACATGGTAGTCTATTATTTCTTCCTTATTCTTAACAATAAATGTTCTCGAACAGCTTTTAAATCGTTCAATTTCAACAAGTCCGCCCTCAGCTGATTCCATCCGTCTACGTTTAGTGATTGTATTTCTTTTCATTTTGATACTGTAAATAAATTTTAAAAAAGTTATAATATATTCAGTTTATTAAATACAATTTTGGTATAGGTATATATTCTTAAGTGATTCAGATATTATTATTCTGTTAGATATTTAAAGGTATAGTAGTATATGTTTTACTTATTATTTCATCAGAACATAACAAAAAATATAATTTAAGTATGTAATTCAACGACGTCACAGCCACCGAACATGATCGGATTCGGATCATAGGAACGTGTTGTCAGATCATGATAGTGGTAAGCGAGACGGGCAGCAACGAAGGTGCGATACACCCGTAACGCTGGACCCTCCGGTTAGGAAGATCTCTGGAACTTTGCCATCTACACACATAGATCTAACGTACGAACCTACAATCGCTTCTGTGGAACATAGCGTATACCCTACATGTTGTGTATATACATGTTGAGCTTAAGCTTTTACGAATATACTAGTTTGTATTTACATATTATAATTGTTTGTATAGATAAAGTTTTTTACGAATATACTAGTTTTTATTTACATACTCTAATTGTTTGTAAAGATAATCTAAATTACTGCGTATATTTAAATCATTTAATAAGGATTGATATTCAAAATCATTATATTCATCTATTAATTTTTGTTTTTTTAAACTTAATTCTGTTTTTACTGATTTTGACTTAGTTTTTTTAATTTGTTTATTAAATTGTTTAATTTTTTGTTTATGTTTAATTTCTTCTTCATATTCAAACTTTTGATTTTCTTCTCGCTTTAATACATCGGCTTCTATTTTACTATAAATAGTGCTAGCTGATTCCATTTTTTTTTTTTTTAAAACTAAATAATAAATATTTATTAAAATTAATCAAAATTAATATACGATTAGTTTTTTTCTATATTTAAATAATCTAATTGTCTGAATAGTGAATTTAAAAATTTGTGTATAGTTGATTCGCAATTATAAAATATATGTTTTGATTCACCATAGTTAAGTTTTAGTTTTTTTTTTTCATCTTTTAATTTTTTAATTTTTTTTTGTTTATTATTTTAATTTTTTTTTGTATATCTCTTCTTCTACGTCTGCAGTGATAAAGTTTTCTTCACGCTGATCTTATGTTTCTTCGATTTTTTTTTGTATGTGTGAAGGTGATTCCATTTTTTTTATTATTTTTATTTTGAAACTGTAAAAAGTAATATTTATTTAATATTTTACATTATAAATACAGGTAATAATTATTTAGTGAATAGTTGATCAACTTAATTTAGTTATTCATATATTAAATATATTATTTATTACTTATAATTATTCTATAAAAGTTTTATTTATAATATAATTTTACCCTATTAATAATGAAATAATCAATAGTTAAATATAGCAGTAATATTACTGTGTAAGCTTTTATTTTATTTTTTAATGTTAACATATATTGTTAAACTACATATTAAAATAAAATAATATATTATTATTAATTAGCTGGTTACACTATTAGAAAGATTCGAATATAAAAATATAATAATTTTACATAAGTTTACATTTCTAAAAAATAGGATAAATAATTTAGTTTATTAAAAAAAGTAATTGTAAAAAATTATTAAATTAGATTTATAACTATTTTATTTTATTTGAATATTGTACACGTATACAATAATAATGTGCACGTATTCGTTTGAATCATTCCATATGTAACGTACACCTACCTACCTATATTAATATTTTTTTGTAAAAATAATATCTATACTAATGATATGTACTTACATTGGTTTTTTTTGTGAAATTGAATTTTTTGGAAAATAGCACTTGAACTATGTCGACTGTGTTGATATGTAGGTTCTTTGAAACTGTAAATAGTAAATATTTTATTCAAATTATTCAAGTGTTTAACATCTAAATATTTTACATTATAAATACAGGTAATAATTATTTAGTGAATAGTTGATCAACTTAATTTAGCTATTCATATATTATGTATATTATTTATTACTTAAAATTATTCTATAAAAGTTTTATTTATAATATAATTTTACCCTATTAATAATGAAATAATCAATAGTTAAATATAGCAGTAATATTACTGTGTAAGCTTTTATTTTATTTTTTAATGTTAACATATATTGTTAAACTACATATTAAAATAAAATAATATATTATTATTAATTAGCTGGTTACACTATTAGAAAGATTCGAATATAAAAATATAATAATTTTACATAAGTTTACATTTCTAAAAAATAGGATAAATAATTTAGTTTATTAAAAAAAGTAATTGTAAAAAATTATTAAATTAGATTTATAACTCTGTGGCTTGGTGCAAGAAGGGCCAATGTCACATTTTGATGAAATTGAGGTTCTTTGACCAATGTAATTTTTTTTCGATTATTTTCCTGTTGATAAAAGGGCCAATGTATTTGAACAAGTGTGACCAACTTAGCGTAAAGATTGGCCATTTGATTTGAACGAAGAGTTAAGTGTTGTTATTTTGAAGATAAGGCTTATCAATACATTGGCCATATCAGTGAAAAAATCATATTTAAAACAATTGGCCAAAGTGTAGTTAGGACTAAATGATTTTTGTACATGTGTAGATTGGCCTATTTTATTTTTCAAACTGATAATGGTTTATTTAGCTTAACTGATAATAATTTGTTGATAACGGACGTTAAAATGTAATAAAACCCAGTTAAATTGTTTATTGTTAATTGTTAGTTGTTAGGTAACTTAGGTATTAGTAATGTTATTTATTTTTTAATAGTGTAAAATTAATTTGGGTACAATGAGTTCTAGATCAAGACACTTGGTGCGCATGTGTCAGATGGGTAAGTTTAAATATTATTATGTTCTCTTTTATAAAATACTGTTTTTATTATAAATTAATATTTTAGATCCATCAACATCATCTTCCACTCAATCTTCATTAAATAGTATTGTTAAAAGAAAATTATCCTGCATATCATCTAGTTCAGAAAGTAGTATTGATTATAACGATTATTCATCTGATGAGTATGTACCACCCTTTAATGACAAAAATGTATCTAGTTCTGAGTCTAATGATTCAATCATGATTGATAATATTGAAGCAAATAATAACACTTTAAATGAACAAAGTATACCAAATGCAGAAAAAAATGATTTTGTGTCAGAAACTGATCAACTGCAACACAATGAACAATGTTTACCAAATGCAGAAGAAAATGAATTTGTGCAACAAATTGATCCTGTACAACAAAATAAAAGAGGACGTAAGAAAAATGAGGGTCTAAAAACTAGAAAACGATTATCAAATTCTAAAGCTTGGGTAAGAAATGTTGAAAAAGAAAAAAAAACAAAAGGCCTTGAATATGTTAATACAAAAAGTAAAATAATAAAAAAAAAGTCTTTATTACCGCCATGTTCTTGTAGAATGAAATGTTTTGAAAAATTTTCCAGTGAAAACAGAGAAATCATTTTAAATAACTATTACAATTTACCAAGGGAAAGTCAACAACAGTTTATTGCATCGTCTGTCATTGAAACTGATAAAAAAGTGCAAAGGGTCAGAAAAAACAAAGAAGTGGAGAGTAGAAGAAAATATAGTAGATTATATTTTCTTTCAAAAGGAAGTGAAAATATTAAAGTTTGTCAACTCATGTTCTTAAATACCTTATCAGTCACATTAAAACAAGTAAGGAATACGGTTGAAAAAAAAAGATCAACTAATTCTGGTATGTGCAAAGTTGACAATAGAGGTAAACATGGAAATCATAAAAAAATCAATGAAAATGACAAAGAAATGATTCGTAACCACATCAAAATGTTCCCTGCTGTGGAAAGTCACTACTCAAGAGCTCACTCAGAAAAAACTTATTTAAACCCTGATTTATCTATATCTCAAATGTATAGATTATATGTCAGTTACTGTAAAGATTTAGAAATAGTTGCACTTAAAGAAGCTATATACAGAAAAATTTTTGTTGAAGAATTTAATATGTCATTTAAGAAACCAAATAATGACACATGTCAGCAATGTGATAAATACGAAATGATTATGAAATCAACTACAGATGAAGAAACACGAGAATTTGCTAAGATAGACAAAATTAAACATTTAGAAATGGCTGAAGAATCATATGAAGAAAAGAAAAAAGATAAATACCTAAGTAAGACTAACTCAAAAGTTTTGACTATTTCTTTCGACTTGCAAAAATGCCTTCCTACACCAATGTTGATGAATGGTGTATCATTTTATAAGAGGCAACTATGGACACTCAACTTAACAATGTATGAAACCACTATTGATCAATCAAGACCTATTTGCTATTTGTGGGATGAGACAATTGCTGCAAGAGGAGGCCAGGAGATAGCATCATGTCTTTTCAAACAAATTTTTGAGGAAGTGAAAGAAGATATTGAAATTATTAATTTTTATAGTGACTGTTGTCCGGGACAAAATCGCAATATTTATATTACTATTATGTTATTGCAAGTTGTGAACATATGTCATGCCAGACAGAGACAACTAACTATTAATCATAAATTTTTGCAGCCAGGTCATACACATATGGAGGCTGATTCCATCCATGCACTTATAGAAAAAACTAAAAAAAAATCTTTAGCAAGCATTGAAGTTCCTAGAGACTGGGTAAATCTAATCAGGATGATACACCGCACTCCGCCTATTAAAGTACAAGAAATGGTACAGTCAGAATTTTTTAATTTTAAAAAACTTCTTAGTACTTCATATGTTCACCGCAAGTTTAATAATAAAAATGAAGCTGTATCTTGGAATAAAATTAAATGGATTCAATACAGAACCAGTTCACCTGGAATAATGTTCTACAAATACTCATTTGGCCAAGAAGAATTCTTGGAATTACATTTAGAGAGGAAAAGTACTCGAAAATCTGTTGAAACAAATATTGTTCTTGAACCTATTTCGACTACACCACTACCACTACCAACAGAAAAAATTAAAGACCTGAAATCACTAATGCCATACATTCATCCTAACAGCAGGCAATACTATGAAAGCTTTATGAACAATTTGGTTGAGGGTAATCCAGAAAGCTCGGATGAAGACTGATTGTTTTTTATTTCTAATTTTTTTATTCTGTTAATTACAATTATAAAAGATAAATAAAAAAAGTATTATTAGTGAGAATACTATACTTATCTTTTGTTTTTATTTGCACAGTTATAAAGATGTTAATTTTGAATTTATTTTATAGGTAAAACAAGACTTTAAAATTGAATTAATTTACCATTTTATCTTTAATTAAGGAACTTAAAGACTAAAAAATGTTATTGATTTTCTTTAAAGAATTTTATAAAATATAAATTTTATTGTTAAAAGAGTTATTTCTAATCTTTTATTTTGTTATTTACAATTATTATATATTAAAATATTGTGATAAAATATTGTGTCATGTTATAATTTCTACTACTTATTTTTAATACAGTTTTTGACTATAAAAGATATTTTTATTTATGCAGTTGTATATTATTATTATGGCCAATGTCAGATAATATTAAAATATTTTTTTTTATAGATGGGCCAATGTCAATTTTTATTCTTTATTTTAGTTACTTTATTGATAGTTTATCAAAGATATTATGGAAAAAAGAAAAACTAATTGAACCATAACAATTATATCATATTAAAATAAAATCTTAAAATTTAAGAGACATTTTTAAAAATGGCCAATTTTAATAATAGAGTTTCCCAACAATGGGCATTTTTGACATTGGCCCTTCTTGCACCAAGCCACAGAACTATTTTATTTTATTTGAATATTGTACACGTATACAATAATAATGTGCACGTATTCGTTTGAATCATTCCATATGTAACGTACACCTACCTACCTATATTAATATTTTTTTGTAAAAATAATATCTATACTAATGATATGTACTTACATTGTTATTTTGAGAAGTTGAAATATAATATTTTGTGAGACTGTTGTTCGATATAATGTGTTACAGAAGGATGTTATTTAATACACACTTCAAAAAACTGTTAAGCCTAAATGACTATTTTAAAATAGAATGTAAAGTGTTCTGGCGAGATGTGACTTCTAGCTATCTGGTGGTGACTGTTCGTCTGTCTAGGGATACTCTCTTTACGTATCTCATCGACTCGATCGATGGCCATTGTTCCCACTCAATATTCTCACATATACAGCGGAAGGTCACTACAATATTTAATTACAATATTCTTAATTGGTGTATTCTAATAAATATTCATATGAGTAGTGATATATATTATATATTAACGGACGACTATCGGTCGCGCGCTACTGTAATTCCTATTATCATAGGCACCAGGCGGTGTAGCGATTATTTGAATTGTAATTGGAACATGATTGATGTCGATCAGCATCAATTTCTGTGAATCGTAACGATAAGTTGAATCGTTACAATTTATTGTTGTGTGTAAACCCGGCTTTATACCAATTCTCGTTTATCTGAAACTATTATTTGATAATGTATTTATTAGAATCATATTATACCAATATTGTCGTTAATCTGAAACTATTATTCGATAATGTATTTATTAGAATCATATTATCTACATAACACATCAATGTGATAAATATAACAATAAAAAACAACAGCAGAACAAAATATTCTGCTAATACAAAATAATAATAAAATACAAATTATAGTCACGTAATAATATAGCAGAATAAGATAATTATGAATACATATATATGAGGATTAAAGTTATATAGGAGAAAATTAACTGAATTAATTATTCATATGATTAATATCATATTAATCATTCAGTATGCATCAGCTAAATTATAAATTGATCAGTCAATAGCAAAACACTTAAGAAGCAAGTCGAGTAAATTCACTCAATATATTTTAGCTACACGTTATCTACTGTTTAAAGCTATATTTAATTTTGTTTTAAAAATGCCATTTGTTAGTTCATTAAATAGCACTGACGAAGAGACAATGATCCTAAGCGATGTAAGTACAAAATAATATGTTTTTATATAATTTATATTTATTAGTTATATTTTGAAGATTATTAAATACAATATTTTATTTTTTTGTATAATACTGAATTATGCTAGTTTGATATTATATCTACAAATTAAAATAAATAGGTACAGTGTATATATTTTTACTAGATTTTCAGTTACCAAATTTTATTTAATTTCAGAACGATTCTAATAATGAGAGTATGGATAATGAGGTTAAACCAGTCAAAAAACCGAGCAAACACAGTAAAAACAAAAAAGAAGTAAAATCGAATAAGAAAAAAACAACGATTAGAAAAGTAAATAAAATATCTATAGTATAGTAAAAATAAATTACAATTTTTTTTTTTTGTTCTAGAATATTTCATATTTGGATAATATTGAAAGTTTGCTAAAAAATGAAAAAATTGAAACTGATATCATAAATACTATTACGGTAAAACAAGGTGATAATTTGATAAATGTTAAATCTCCAACTGACGATAAAATTTCTGAGTACTGGACCATCAGCCACTATAAAGTGAAAAATATTAAGAATGTTGATAGCAAGAACAGGTAATATATTATAATTTATTATTTTTTTTTTGGTCAGTGTAGGAAATAATTAAAAGCTCTTGTAATATATAAATATTTTGTAGATGAGACCAAATACATAAAATATAAAATAAAAAATTATCTTTTCATATTATATTCCGTTTATATTAATATATTTTATTATAATATTTTCAAATTTTCTTCATCAAATAAAAATAAAATATTTCCACTTTTTCCAGATTGATTTTTTCTTAAACAAACATGATTTTTTTTTATTAAATATATGTGATTTAAGAACTTGGGTTTAGTGCTATATGAAACTTAACTATTTTCGAATAAACGATTTTATGGCAAATGTAAACTAGTGAATGATATAAATCATTATCCCTCCAAAGATGATACACATTGCTGACAACTTATATGTTCATTATTATTATTATTTAATCATCAATAATCAAAAAGTTATTAACATTATTCACTTTGTCCACCTATCCGCTTTACCCTGATCTCCCTAATATAAAATAATTGTAATACATTTATTTATTTTTTTTATAATATTAAAATTTTTTATGTAATTTTTTATAGATGGAAAGAAGCTGAATGTAGTCTTAAAGTAACGATAACCGATGAAGAAAAAGATCAAGAGCTTAAGAATAATTTATCAGAGGTCGTACAAACAATATTTACACGCTTTATGTCTGATCCTAAGAGGAAGATAATAAGATCTAAATTATCAAAGAATTAATTAATATATGTATTAATGACTGTAGAAAAAATATGAATATATAATAGGTACTATGCAAAATAAAAAATGTTTATTGTTAATATACTTGTGTTATGAAACATATGTATACATCACTCACATTATATATGAATTAATTATCTGTTATTATTATATTGTAAATCAATTATATACTTATACATGGCATTTTATTTATTTATGTGAAAAAAAAAAAATAATCATACATTTATTTTAAAAAGTTGTGTACATGCATTATTTAGTATCATGAAACGTAAAAAATAATATAAATTATGGGTTAACAGCTAATTAAAAAAAATTAGACTGCTAAGTCTTGTAATATCATGTCTGATAGTGAGTTTTAATGAAACTGTAATAATTCATGCATAAAAGAAATATCGTTAGACTCCATATTACTATAACTTAAGTCATAATTCTGAATATATTGATTTGTAAATTCATTCCGTCGACAAGAAGAGGGTAACCCGTTAACATCTGCTGAAATTAATGAATATGCTGTGTCATAGGTCTTCTGATAAGATTGCAATTTTTTCTGTTTTTCAATAATATATAATTCAATACACTGTTGAATTTGTTTCAACCTTTGCAGGTCTACAAGGGCGAATGTTATATCATTTTGATTAGAATGCAATATAATTGAAGACTGTTTCACATTAACAGAATAACTTAAGTTATCAGTTATTCTTACTCGTTTACATCGTTTTTGTAGATTATTAATAATTGATGTATAATTATTTTCACACATTAATGAAAGCCATTGGTCTAGATCAAGGTTTAAACTCTTTTTAGTTATTTTACATTCTAGAATTATAATAATTGAAATCTGCTTATTAATTAATAATCCAACTGTAATACTTTTCTTGTTGTAAGCACGGATGTCAAAAGTAGACTTGCAGACAATTATCGGTGAACTCATAGTGGAATTATTTTGATAACTTTATTTTAATAGTTAAAATATTTATTTTGATTTTTTCACGTCTAACACAAATATAAAGTTAGATATAACTGATGGAGCCATACATTGAACTGAGAGTTTTTTCCTTTGTAAACATATTATATACTACACTCTTAGATAAAAAAAAATGCAAAAAAATGTGAACGTACAGCTTAGTGGATTAGTGCATACTAGGAGGGGAGAATTACACATTATACTTACTAACCTGAAAATACATTTAAATTATACGCACTAAACCACTAAACCATACGTCCACGAGATATTAAATTCAAAACTAGCATATATAAGTTGATTTTTTAAAATTCAATATTTATTATTATTTATTACATCATATATTATAAAACAGTACATAAAAACATGATTTAACAAATGGTATCGTATGAATCGGTTACACAATTACAAATAACTTCGATTTTACAATATTTACTTAACACTTTTTGCACATACTGATTTCCCTTCGTTAATAATACAAATATACATTTTGGTGAGAACCGTGTATGTTCAAGAAATATGTCGTCTCCGAATTCAAAGGCATGCAAAATTATTGAACACCAATGACATTCAACTGCGTCATCGACACTTATATACTTAAACCCAGACTCGGCCAATTTATATTTGTTCTGTGTACTATTTGATGGAAATGTTTTGAACGTTTTTAATCTCGAGGAAAACGTGGAGAATTCTGGGTATGCTGGTGTTGAATTGAATCGTATTTGGTTGACCAATGACTGGACATCGTTTGTACATTTTTGAAAATTCATTTTTGAAAAAATTTATAATAACTTGAAAACAATTTAATGAAATTATGAGAAAATTGAAGAGAATGAAATACAACTTCGTCAAACAGCTAATCACTAGTAACTGAACATAATAATAAAAAAAATAATAGACTATTAAAATGAAAACATTTTATAAAATATAGTGTAACCAACTTTGTGTTATTTTTTTTTAAATAATTAATTTTAGTAGAACTGAATAAAAAAGTTCAGTGTAACCACTAGTATATTTTTTTCCCTGTAAAAATGGACGCAGAACATACATTAAGGTTTTTGAGATTTTGGCTACGCGGTGGTCAAAAGTACTGTAAGGGAGACTTTCCCCCTTGAACTTTTTTTTTTCCCCTGTAAAAATGGACGCAGAACATACATTAGGGTTTTTGAGATTTTGGCTACGCGGTGGTCAAAAGTACTGCAAGGGAGACTTTCCCCCTTGAACTTTTTTTTTTCCCCTGTAAAAATGGACGCAGAACATACAAATATATACTACTAGGGTGTTCAACAGGAAACTGCAGGAGCTACTGGGTGATCTTACTGATTTTAGGTTCCTGACAAAGAAGGTTGGAAAAATATTGAGAAGGGTTTTAAAAACGAATGGAACTTTCCCATGTGCTGTGGCGCTATTGATAGGAAACACGTTATAATTAAAGCACCTCCCGAATCAGGAAGCTTGTACTACAATTACAAGGAATCAAAAAGTATTGTTTTAATGGAAGTAGTGGACCATAAATATTGTTTTAGTTATATAAATGTCGGATGTAATGGGAGAGTGTCTGATGGAGGTGTTTTTCGTAACTGCAGTTTGTATCAAGCATTAGAGGACGGTATGCTACCAGAAGGTCATGTTTTAGTTGGCGACAACGCATTTCCCTTAAAAGAATATTTACTTAAGCCATTTCCTGGAAACCAGTTGACATTAAAACAGAAAATTTTCAACTATAGATTGTCGCGTGCAAGAAGAATAGTCGAAAACGCTTTCGGCATAATGGCCGCTAGATTTCGAGTATTTGAAAAACCATTTCCATACAGCCCCGAAAAGGTCATTCTTATTGTAAAAGCATGTTGTGCTCTTCATAACTGGCTCAATGAAACTAAATTACAATATAGACAATTTGAATATACAGCCGATTCAGAAAATTTTGATACTGGAGCAATTGTCCGAGGTAATTGGAGGGACGAGTCAGAGCCGAATGGTTTTGAATCATTGAAAAATAGTTTAGCCATCATTCAATCAGAAGATCTCAAGACCTTCGTGAAAGATATGCAGATTACTTCGTGGCAGAAGGATCGATTCCTTGGCAGACAAGGATGGTGCACTAAAGTGTACAAATGTACACGTGACTCGGACGATTTTTTTTCTTTCAATTTCAACTTAAGTTACAAATTTTAAAATAATAATAATAAACTTTTAAATAATTTAAAACTTTATGGTATTTTAACTAGATTAGAACATAAATGTATCTATTTATTACAATTATTTTTTTCCGTATGTTTAGAGGTTGCTTATATTGTCTAATTTATATTGTTTTATTACAATAATTATAAATGATTATGACGGTACAAGTACAATTATTTGAAAGATATTATGATAAAAATATTATATTATTTATATTTGATAATGACAATACAAAATATGATAAATTTACGTCTTTCCTCCAGGATGTGAATTACGTATGACGTAAATATACGTCATAACTTTGCAAAAATTGTTAATTTATTATTATATTTTTTTCATATTAATTCACTCTGTGGGTGAAAATGGTAAAATAAAAATTTACTCTTAATAATCTGAATAAACATTCCCCATTCATATTTAATAAGTTATTTGTATTTGATTAATTATTGTTCACAAAAATCTATGATAACAAAAAAAATAATAGTATTGACATTTATATCGTTGTAATGTATAAAATGATATAAATAGCAATTAAAATATAAAATGTATACTTTAATTCTTACATTAAAACTAAAATAAGTACAGTATACAAACCAAAGTGCTGTGACTTTCCGTCAACTCAGAATTAATATTACGTAGGGTATCATCCAATATGTTGAACCATTTAATAGATGGTACGTAAATAGTGTCGGTACCTGCGCCGGATCTTTTGAAATCCTTTATTTTCTTTAGCTCTTGTGAATAAGTAGACCTGTTTATGTATTTTAAAATAAGTGTTAAAAGTTAATAATACCTATTTATTATTTAATAAACTTATACTGAATACTGACCTTATGTTTTTAATTTTTAACTTTATCTCTTTTTCACCGAATCCAGGTATATTCATAATTTTTTGTATTTCATTACAAGCAGATGGCTTGGCCTGTTTATTTTTATACAGTAGACATTTTATGTTCCATAAAAACTCGTGTTTTATATATTCCGAAACAAATTTAAATGTTGTGTCTTCACCCCAACGAAACGTCATCTTGACACTGACAAGGATAACTAATACACTAAACTAAAATAATGCGTTCAGACCGCCTATTAGTAATTAGTCAGAAAAGTGGGGGATGCTACTCGACCAGAAAAAATAGAAGTAAATGGATCTACTAATTACTAAATTACTAAATAAATTTACTAAACTACTCGACTAAATCAGTCTGTTCATACACGTTTAGTAGCTAAATTACTCACTACTTGACTAAATTACTGGCATAGTCTGAACTAGCCTTAACTCCGTGGTGTTTAGTGTGCGAAATTATATTATAATATAATAATATAGGTAATATAGGTAGCATGTAGTTAATATAGGAATCTGTATTGTAATATGATCCGCAGTGAACGTTGAAAAATAAACATGCACAAAAAAAAGCTAAATTTACTACTGAATATTATTATATTTATATAGCCTCATCTACTTCAACTACTACTGTCATATTAACCACAAGTACTAACACTTTAACTACAAGTACTTCAACGAGTTCAACTTGTCATCCTAATACTGAATTAGATATTACGCCTAGCCCTACCATTTTGTCCGTTTCAACACCTTTAGAGCTAGAGAAACGAAACCACACAGGTGATGCTAGAAATCTGATTTCAATAGATATAGCTAAATGTACAGCCCCGAAATCTTTTGTATCTCTTGATGATGTAACTGTAAATACAGATCCTGCCAAATGGATAATAAACGAGACGACAATAGACCAACTACTTTCGAGAGACATCGATCAGAACATATCCGAAGATTTTTCTCTCACTAGAAGGTATTACTCCTCAGTAAGTGGTTATCGGTTATTGATAAAACTTGCATTTGAGAGAAAAATAAAAAATGGAAAACTGCACAGAAAATAATTATGCTATTCTTCGAGTAAAAAGGCACTTTTTTGCATTCCGTGTCGTGTATTTGGTAATGGTAGTTCAAAATTTTGTACAGATGGATATAATGATCGGAATAACGTACACAGCGGCTTAACCTCCCATGAAAATTGCCCTAAACTAAATTAACTTAAGTAAAGCATTTTTTAAACAAAAAATAATTTGGTATAGATTAAAATTAATATTTAATGATATACATAACTCAGTTGCATTATTACTGCAGCTTTTTAATCTAAATAGTTTTTATAATTTATCTTAAGTACATTAATATTTTTTTTATACCTAATATTATAATTATGCTTACATGTAGGTATGACATTTTTATTTTTATAAGCTCATAAAAGTAAGTTTTTTTAAATAATTTATCAAAGTCAAACACTTCTAAATCATTATAAATGAGATCTATACTATAAAAAACATGTTAACTTTAGAATATATTTTATTATTTTATCGAAAGTCGATTTTAGCTTAATTAAATTGATATTAAATATTTTTCCCCCATATTTAAATACTAAAAGTAATAACTGGTTGCACAAAATGAAAGATAAATTATTCTTAAATATTTCTTATTGTCTTAAGCTCCTAAAAATAAAGAAAAATTTTCTAACTTGATATAACATGGTCGATATGCTTTCATAGGCGTGCACACAGGTGTACCAGTTGTGCCGTGACACACCCCGTGGCCCGTGGCTTTTTGTACAAATTTTATTCATTCAGGGACTTCATTAAAATTTTAAGCTACAAATAGTAAAAATTAGAGAAAATACATTAGGTGCTCTAGCAAAAATGATAATACAGACAATATGCTAAGGTTAATGTATGATGGTATGAACGCTATGAACAACTTTAAATAACCAATAAATTAAACCATTATCTAACCAGTGATATCATTGTGCCGTATCAACTAAATTTACTACCAAGACGTGTATTGAATATTTGTATCACACATCGATGGTATCACATTGAAAATAGATAAATTGTTTACGATAAGATGTCGATTGTCATTTTTCGATATTATCTATACACGTGCTCCAGTATTTTGTTTTTGTAATAAATAATAGTTGAGTACTAGACTCAGGACTGCCGTTTATGAATTGTTTTATTATCGAATGTCGATTTTATACAATTTACACTATATACATAATTAAGTACGAGTATTCACGTTTATTTTAAATTGTGTATTTGTGTGCATATTGAGCCTTGAGTTGTATGTGTTTAATACATTAGACATTATGTCAGGAGTAAAAAGAAAAGATATGGGGGATGCTGAGAAACTCAGAATTAAGATAAATAGGAAAAAAGAGACTAAACAACTTCGTGGTTCCCTGGATAATTTTATTGTGAAAAAACAACGCACAACTGAAATCATTTCTTCAACAGCTTCATCAGAAAAGCAGAAAATAGTTTAAATAACACTACTAGCAGTAAGTATTAATTATTTTCAAAAGTTCCTTGGTGTCTAAATATTTTTACAATTACATGTATAGATTTTGACACATCTGATAACAATAAGAAAGACAATGACACAGTTTGTAATGACCAAACAAATATACTTGTACCTCTAGACAATAGTAATGATAATGATATTAGTTATTACAATGTTAATAATGATGTTGATTTAAATTTATAAACAAAAGGTAAATTATTATATATAAATAATATTAATATTTTGGTTATAGAATATTTAAATATTATTTTTTGTTATAAATGTATACATTCCATCAATGTGTAATTCAATGTGGTAGTAAAACATGTAATTAATTAATTAAACTTTTATTTAACAAGTTTTAAGTTATTGTTATGTACTTATGTGTAATTGTGTAATATTATAATATATCTGTGTGCAGTTTAGACATAGTAAAACTGAAAAAATGTTTTTTTTTATGATATTTTTGACTCAGATCCAGATGACCCAAGTAACAAATTACCAACTAATGATTTAGAACTAAGAAATAGAATACAAAATGGTCCATTTCAGCCAATTTTGAAACTCTATCCAAGAATTAAACAAAGTGGTCGGTATTGTTGTTTTCAATCGAATTGGTTTAAGAATTATCCCTGGCTGGAGTATAGTGAAGTACTTGGTAAATGTTTCTGTTTTCCATGCAGAGTTTTCTCTGGTAATCAATTAAATGCAGGTCAGATTGATAAAACATTTTCAAAAACTGGATTTACTAACTGGTACAAAGGTATGGAGTCTTTTAGAAAGCATCAGCTATCAAAATCTCATGTGAATAGTGTTAACTCAATGTAAAATTATCTTAATGAAGCTGTATCAATTGGTAAATTGATAAATTATTGGTTGAAGCAAGAAAAGTTATCCTTGCAAAAAAAGAAACTGAACGTATTCAAAACGTATACAATTTCATTGAGGGAAGCCCTATCAGACATGCTACAATTGAAAAAATATCAAAAAAATCTTGTATCAAACTAAAAACTCTGAAGTCGCTGTCAAATACTAGGTGGGCATGCAGAGCGGAAGCAGTATCAGCAGTTCAAGAACATTTTAGTATGTTGATACCAGCAATTGATGAGATATGTGAAAATACTCAAGTACCCGATGTCAGGGCAAAATGATTAGGATTAAAATATCAATTAAAATCATTTAACTTTGTTTTTGCAATGAATTTCATAGAAAAAATTTTCCGAGCAGTATTAAAGGTTAGTGCTTCACTCCAAGCTCCTGCTCTAGATTTATTAGCTGATGTTGAAATTGTAAAAGGATTGAAAAAGTTTTTGAGTAAAATGAGAAATGATCAACAAGAGTATGATAACATTTACCAAACTACCATTGATATTTTCAATAAAAACAAAATTTATATTCCAGAAGTATTAAAAAGAAAAGTTGCTAGAAAAATTGATGACAATGAAGAATCACAATTTTTTTCAGAAACTAAATATGATGAAATTAGGATTAATGTATTTTATTCTATTCTAGATGATTTACTGGGAGAAATTGATAATAGATTTTTAGATAGTACTCAAGTAATTACTTCGGTTGGTAATTTATTTAAATTACAAACGACCATTGAAGATTATTCAGTTATAAAAACATTTTTCAACATTTTAAATAAAGATTTGGACTCTGAAGTAAAAATACTTGCATCAATAAAAGATATTCCAATTGGTACATGTACTCACACTATTTATAAATGGTTGGATTGGATAGTGGATTCAAATAGAAAAAATATTTTTACCAATTTCTATGAAGTCATTACCAAGTTTGTTGTTATACCAGTCACAAGTTGTGGTTGTGAACGGACCTTCTCCAAATTATCCATTGTCAAATTTAAACTACGGTCAACAATTTCACAAGAACGATTAAAATCACTTTTATTTTTATTTGTTGAGCAAGAAATGACCAAATCAGTAGATTTCAATAGCGTTATTGAAGAGTTTAAATTTTTGAGTCCTATACAAAGAAGATTACCATTATAATATTTTTATTTTTTATGTTCACTGTTTATTATTAAACTTTAGAATAATTAAAACATTTTTATTTTACATTTAGTGATGTAACATTTTTATTTTATTTTTAATGTTCTAATGAAGGTTACTAGCCATTAGGTATATAGGTATATACTTTAGTATAAAAATATATCAACATTTTGTGAAGCACAACATTTAATCAATATAAATTTTTATGAATTGATATTTTGCATTAAATGTATCCTTTTTTAGATTGAGGTTAGGTTAGATTTGCTTAGGCCCATATTAGAGAAAGCGGCGAGATCTAGAAAGTCTATAGTTAAAATTTAAAAATGCTAATACTCTGTTTGAATAATGTACATAATATATAATTTTGTCTGATGTATATCCGCTACAAGCAAACAAGTTATTAGTAATAGATTTATAAATCTAAAAATATTAATAACAATATTTATTGGTACCTTTATAACACATAAGCTACAAATCGTTAGCGAAATTAAGGGGAGGGAGGACTTAATTCCCCAATTCAAAGTTCCGTACTTAGTACAAAGCATATATAATTTTTAGAAAATAATGCAGGAAGATCGTTGGGTTTTAGTCCCCCACCAAAATATTGGGCTATTTGCGCCTATGCTACGAATAATAATATATTATAATTAAAATGTTTGTAAGTCGAAAAAAACACTGGTTCCCATTATAATATTATAATAGTTCGATACTTCGATACAATTATTTTATTTTTAGCCACTAACTTTTACAGTTTTCTACATTTTTTTTATGTTTTGAGTTGTTGAGACAGACAAAAAAATAAAAATCATTACAGATCATTTACATATTTTTTTTTTATTTAAATTTAAATCGTATGAGATATATTATGAACATTGTATAATGTATATTAGATATTTGATACAATGGTCAATGGTCAATGGGTCACCAAATAAATCATGGATAGGTACACTCGTACTCTGTTAAATGTTGCAGGTATTATAGGTACACTGTTACACGAGGAGTATTCTGTATATATTATACCTATTAAATATTAATAAATTAAATATTAATTATTTAATAATCAACGATTTAACAATGTTGTTTTGAGAATTCCAGAGTATAGTATTAGTATAGGTATTAGGTATATCTACCAATCCTGCATTAATTTTTTCTAATATGTTAAAAGTTTATACTGCTGTAGTGGCGCCGAACTCAGAATTTTTTGGTGAGGCGAAATCTAGAATTTTTTAATTAATGTTCAGCCATCTAATATAATATAAAAATACACACTACACACAATTTTTTTTGTTAAGATTATTTTATTTAATTTTTTATTTGATTAAACATGGGTTATACAATTATTATTATTATTATGAGATATTATAATTATTGCAAGACAATAGTAAAGCTAATTACCAAGCGTTTTCAAAATTACAATAAGTGCATTATGGAATATAATATAATACAATGTGTTACTTATATGAATCGCTAACTGCAGAAACGGACAAGTCCACTTTTCCTAATTTTTCAGGAATGATGAAAAACTGAACAACTTATGAAATGTTAATGTAAAAACTTTGAAATTTTAAACTCTATATTTAATTAAATCACTTAAAAATTTCATTTCATTTGTAAAAAAAAAATGTTATAACTTTTTTTTAATTAATAAATTTAAGTTATGGACATGTCTCCTTTTTGCAGAAAACATCGCTTTCATATCTTATTTATTGATGTAGGGAGAGAAACACTATCAAATTATGCAAAATATTGTTTTTATTCATCAATTTATTTTTACCAAATATAACTTATATTACTTATGTTATTATTAAATATAAATATAAAATTATTTTTTACGTTTTACAATTTATTTTTTTTTGAACTACAACTTATAATTAAAATACATTGATGGTATTATTTTTAATACATTTTTGTCATTATATTTTTAGTCTAATACATTTTCATCAGATTTTGAAGACCATTCACTTATTGGTTTCCAAAATCCAATATACTCCTCTGGGATAAATTTCAATGTATTTTTGATATCTTCCAACTTTTTTTCGTTGATTGGCAACTTTCCGTTGTGTGCTTTGTCGATTGGAAATAAAAAGCCCGTTGTGGAATTTCGAAGACGAAATGTATGTTCAACCAACGCATTTATAAATTCACGACATTTAATTTCGTTTTTATTGGAACATGAAACAGTGAGGTGATGATAAGATGATAAAGCAAATGATGATTTATTAGCTCTCAATACATTTTTCCCGTATGAGACATTACTTAAACATGTTTTTTTGTAATATGTTGGCCACCATTTTTTGTAATAAATTATATAGTTTTGATCAACTTTTACGACTGAAAATTTGTTAAAAATTTTCGAAGCTTCGGAAATTAAATTAATGTATTGGTCTATTGTGTATAATCTTTTGTATTTTACTAGCGATATTTTAACCAACCCAAAATCACGGTCACAAGGCATGAAAGAATGACCTCTCATTGGATATAAAACTTGGACTTCTTTAAATCTGTTATTTTCCACCAAACCCATTAAAAACCTAATAATTGCGTTGTTTTTGTTCTGACCTGCACAGTCATCACAAAAAATATAGAGGCGTTCAACTTCTTTGTCAATATCATTATTGATGTAATGATTTATAAATGATATGACTTCGTTAGGTCCTTTACCAGCTACCCCCTCATGATAAACGTAGCATTTCATACTTCCTGTAGATAAGTTATGAACACCAAAGTTACAAACTGTGAGCTGTCTATAATAATAAAGATCTTGGACAGGTATTTGAGGTAATGAAAGATTGGCCATGTAATCGATACAAATGCCCACACTTTTTGTATCGTCCAGGCATATTTTTTTAATCGAACTTAAAGCTGTATAGAACTTTTGACTTCGACGCTTGTGAATTAACAATTCAGCAACAGCCACTTTTTTGCATTTTCATTAAGACTTTGAGATTTTATTTTAGCATTTAGCTCTTCACAAGTGGAACAAGTATCCTTTTGTGGACGTCCAAATCTCAGATTGAAATTTTCCTTAAAATACGACCAGAAAGATTTATAAGAAACTGTGATAAGTATATTTTTCTTTAAACATTTCGTACATTTTTTTGACAGACAATTTTGAATCCAAATATTTGACTTCCTTTCAAGTATAGTGAGATAATTTTACTGGAAAAGATTCTAAATAACTATGAATATCAGTCATAATTTCACCACCCAATGCATTACCACTAACATTTTTTCATCGCATATCCCGTGGACTTTGATTATTTTTAGATTAAAAAATTAGACGTTCACAACGTTTTTTTGTTAAACAGAAAACACTCAAAAAAGCACTTTTACATACCATTTGTTTTTTTGTTTGGTACGTAACGAAATATTTTATTTATTTAGGCTTGGCTTGTTCAGCACACATTTCTAATCTACTTCGTTTTCTCTGTACAGGCTGTAGTTCCATTAAACGTTGTATGTAAGAATCTTGCTCGTCCTTGTCCTTCATTTGGTTGAACATTTCAAGTAAACTTTTTTTTTCTTCATCAGTGAATACAGATAGACATTGTTTTTTACACCTATAGATCATCCATTTTATTTTAATATGATTATATTATTTAGTAATAAAAATAAGAAGTGTATAATACGTGCATATGGTTGCTGGTAATTTTTCATGAATTTCTTTTCCAGCGTAATTTATATAAGATTCACCTCGTACTTTCGCATTTTTAATAATGTTACGTTTATATTTTTCGCTGTTTATTACACCTTTCTTCCTTTTTGACGTTTCAAGAATTTCTGTCTCGGAATCAGAGTCAGAATTCATTTTCAAAAATAAAATAACAGTTCACACTATACTTTACTGTCGTAAAGGCTACAATATACTGAATTACATTACACTGATTACAGCACATTATGATGGTTATGGATAATATTGACAAAAATATTATATATTAATGATAGTGAATTTCTTGGTATTTTGTTCAACACGTAGTATAATTGTATACTATTAATAGTACATTAATTTGTTTCCATACAACTAAGATAAGATAAATTCAAAATAATTATATATATAAGATGTTTACTGCAGAAACGGGACATGTCATGGACATGTTCCCTTTCTGCAGTAAAGTGAAATTTCCAAACACTATATTTAGCATTTGGATGGTAGCATTCCTAGGATACTATTTTCAATCCCAAATCAATCCTACGGTTATCCAATGAGACATAATTTGCTTAAATTTCAGGACTAGTTTTATCCAACATCAAGTAATCCACAATTGTTGATCACTCAATGTTATTATTAATAACACAACAATTGGGTGCTGTACACAAGATAGAGATCAGAAGTTGTCTTATTTTTGGGAGGCACCTACATTTATATATTAGCAAAAGTTTTTATTCAAATTCAGTCTTAAATAGTTAAGGATAGTATTTAACAAAGAAATTGTTCACTCTTTTTTTTATAAACTTTAGATAAATAAGAAAATATATACTAAATTGTAGCCAGTTTCTTTATATTATATAACAATTAACAATATTTTCATATGTATATTTTTTTTTTATCATATTTTGTAACAATGTACATAATATAAAATAAGTCTGTTCCTGTATGACTATAACACTTAAATTTAAAAAAAAATAAATACTTTAAACCTTTAAGTACTTTAAGAGTAAAAAATAACTATTAACTAATAACTAAAACTTCTTAGGCATTAGTCTCTTTCCTTTTCAGTCTTTCTTTGGAATGACGTAGCCAATTACTTGTTGTTTTAATAACAATATCATCTGTGTAGTTGTAGGGAAATTTATTTCTTCCAGTTTCTGTGAAATTATGAAATCTTATATATTATAATACACAATTTCACCTTCTTTAATAATTATTACCACAAATAACATTGAATAATTTCAAAGTTTCATAGACAGTTTTGGTTCATTTCCAAAACATTTATTTATTTTTCCAGTAATTGTAATACTTGTTCCCACAGAGTTCGTGAATAAACTGTCCAAACAAGTTTTGACAAAAGTACCAATAGATATTGATCCACCATACATTGAAATAATTTTGACTGCAATTTACACAATAAAATAAATTTATATAGTAAATTTCAGTTAGTAGATCTTAGTTTTAAGTTATCTTACTAAGTATTGGTAAAATAAATCATCTTTCAAAAGGCCTTCAATATAATCAAGATCATCATTGTTTTTTAATGGAAATTTTTTGTAATGAATAGAATATTCTTTATCGAGTGAATTACTAGGGCAATTATTACTATCATTGACTGCTAATTGATTGAAAATACGCTCTTGGTTGGAGATGATAAGACAATTCTGAGCTTTAATTTCTAAAATACTTTTCATCAATGCACTAAATTGCTTCATCTTTATCCCTATAAATATACCAAAACAAATAATAATAAAACATTTATTAGACAAAATTTAATTAGAGTAACTGATATCAGTATAACAGCACATTATAATATAGCATTATAGTTAAATGTTACAATGTTACCTTTGTTCACCGGAGAAGGTGATTCGTCAGACAATATACCACGAGTAGGGCGTTTAACTAAATCAATGTTTTTTGCATCTTTCCTATTGTTTATTTCTTTCATACAATTATAAAACAAATGATTAGTTTTAAGACATTTATAGTGATGCTATTAAATTTATTTGATTACTTTTGTTCACTGGAGAAGGTGAAATATCTGTGAATAAGGTATGGCATGCTGCATGTTTAGATTGATTATTGGATACAACAGTATTTGAAGTTTCCAGAGTGTTAAATTTTCCTATAAATAGATTTTGTGTAAAACTCACATTTTATAAAAAAAAAAATTAATTCCTTTAAATTGTATTAAATTACTTTTGTTTCATTGAGAAAGTGGTTCTTGAAATATACTAGGTGAAGGTTTATCAGGATAAACAATATTGCTGCTTGTAGTACCATCTAAAATTTAATATGAATTACTAGTCATGTGAGTGGATATTAAAATAGAAGAATAGGATTCAGATGCCTATGTTTAATGAATAAGTAATCACACAATACCTTTATGCGGAAGAATAAAAGATTTATTCTGGTCAGGACTGTAGTTATTATTATTTTTTTGGCTCTTATTTGTCTTTGAGATTTAGCCATTGCTTCGATCTCAGTATCGCATTCACAATAGTTGAACTGTATAACTGTTTTTAATTTTTCAAATGCTCTTTCAAAACTGTCTATAATAGTGGGTACAACAAAAATTATATTATTAATTAATTAAAATAGCATTATAGAAATTACTTTTAACTAATATAATATTGAACTTACCACTTGAGCCTAAGATTTTTTTAATTAACCAAACTGGCCAAAAATCTGTAGGATCTGTCATGTTTTTCACAGCTTTATTATACTGGTTTTCAGTATGGACATCTGTACCAGGTCTTGATAATTTACAAGAATATCTTTCATTATTTTTATTTTGAAACAACCAAGTCTTTGGTATACACTGGACCCTACTATCTTCAAATTCCACAATTAAATAATTACTAAAAAATAATAAACATAATAATTGAACTAGTGGGATTTAAAATATATACAAATGAGATTTTCAAATAAAATTACTCGGTAAGTATAATCAAATGGAATTTCCTTAATTTTCATAATTATAATTACTTTTAACTATACATATTATAATACGTTTAATACAATCTTAAATAATGATAATTATCTTAAGTTTAAATGACAAGTAATAAGTATTGTTTTAAAAAAAAATATTTACAACAGTTTAATGTTCCTAAAGTATCACCTAATTTATAGTTAGTATAACAATGACATATTACAAAATATACTTATGATAATGTTTAAATTTAAATGCTAAGTAAATAAAAATTATTATAACTAATATTAACATTTTTAAATCAAAAGGATATTTCTTTATTCGGTGTGATGGAGTGGAACTACAGCCATTCTGGTTGAATCCAAGCATATTGGGAAAGAGAAGTACTTAAATTCAATATCTTTTACTGGCCACGTCATAAATTCAGATAAGTCATCCACTTCATAAATACCTAAAGTAGATAATGGGTATAGTAATTTGTACAGATCAGATTTTTTAAGGTATTCTTTGCCAATAATAACAAATACACCATCATTATCTTTTAAGGCTATGTTGAAAATTTTAATTATTCTATTCCCTTTGACACAGCAACAGTCATTTTTTTGGTTTTTTACTATGAGTCATATCATAAAATTTCAGTTTTTCGTATTGAGGGTTGGTACATCCTTGAAGTAAAGGGCCATTCTTATGTGTGTTAATAAAGATGATTTCTCCAGATGTATTGATGTCACTTGAATTGGACAATTTATTTAAATTATTTAAAGCTATTGATTCTGTGTACCTACGAACTATTTGTTGCAAAAGTTTATCTTCTTTGTGTATTTTTTTCTTCAAATGCCCTAAAAAACTTTCAAATTTAAATGTGCTAAAATAATCTAGTGAACCATAATTTTCAACATCATCGATTAAATGAAGTAAACCATGGATATTATAACTAATATTATGTTTACCATAAATTATTCCATATTGTTTAACAAAACATTCTATTAGGTTTTGTGCATAATTCAACCATTTCTTTTGGTAACAGTATCGTTTAGAACATAATATTGATATAGCCACATGCAATGAAATAAAATTTTCATAAACTTCATTACTTAGTATATTTTTTAAAATAAATTGCCCAGAGTATAATAATAATTGGCGGTATTCTGTAGCTTTCCATTTTTTAACATAATTTAAAGATCTTGGCTTTCGTTGAAATTCTATTGGAACATGATTTTTAACCAAATGTATTAATGCTGACGATATCAACTGAACATTACGGAAAGGTATTCGTACTCTAAGATCACCAAAATTCCACATCAACAATAATTTTTTCACAATGCCTAGACAAACAAGATGTTGATAGTCAAGTGGAACTTGACTGACAAGATCTAACCTAGGAATATTTTCAAGTGGGCTTGTTCCTTGATGATAGTCTTCATCCTCATGATCAACAAAGCTCTTATCTGATCGTTTTCGACCAATGTACTCTGTAAAACATACTCTCCTCTCTGAGTAATCACCAACAATATTGCATTTGGTGCAACTTGAATAACCTGTGTGGTACTTGATATTTAAAACCATGGCTTTGGCGAGAGCATCAACACAAAAACCTTTAATTGAAAAACTATAAGTTTTTCCTAAATAAGTTATTCCAAAATGTGTCAAATTAGACGCCTCTACAACAAAATTTTCTAAAAAGGCAAATGTATCACATGGTTTTTTATTTCCGTGGTATAATCCTATCAAAAATACATGGTTTGTTTTATAAATTAATCCTAAAATTGGCCATAATTCACTTGAACCAGATTTCGTGACTGGTAATCCATCAATATTAAACAACATTTCTATAGCATTATTTGCTATGTTTGGATTGTTTTTTAAGTATTCCAATATCCCTTGTTCTATTCCTAAATTGGAATAGAAACCAGGTTCAATTCGTCTAATTTCAGTGGACCTTGGGGTATTCAATAGAGTACGAGAATCTAATGGTAAGCCATATGTAACATTTAATCCATAATTAGTAAATCCACGAAGAAGTTTATTTAAAGAACTTGCATTGATATTTTCCTGAATTGCCCAACTTCTCAAAAAGTCTTTGAAGCTTATTGCTTGATCCTTTTTATGATGTATGACATGAATTGACGAGGCATTAATGTTTTGATTTAAATTTGAAGTATTAGATAAAACCGAATTTGAGTATGAATATTCTAAAATATCTGAAGCAATAATTGAACTTGAATTGAAATTATGAAAATTTTCTGGAGTAACATTAAATGATATTGAATCAGATTTAGGAATTAGATGTTTTGTTCTAGAATCAGTGGACTTAACTTCATTTTCAACTTGTAATAAGTCTGCAGCTATTCGTCGGCGACGTTGACGAGTTGTTATGTTATTTACATTTTTTCTATAAATTAAAGCAACAAATTTTTAAAGAATTTTGGGTGTAAGTATTAATTTGATTGGCTGTGTTCTTTGAATATAGAACATTTAATAAATAATTAGTATAATCATTGAACCTGCCGTAGTTTAAATAATTATTGTGGTTACAGATAGCAGTGTCCTGCACACAGGGTCGTTATGTTTGAAACATAAACAAAACATATTTTATTAGATCTCAAATATTCACATAAGTAATTTTTTTCTATTTTTATATAAGTATTAGGTATGTTTAAACAATTGTGATTAATATTTTGTTTTTAATATACATATTTCTTTTTGTTTTTACTTATTAAAGTTGTTATTTTTTGTTTAATTTCACCTAGTACCTAATGTTTAATCATGTAGGCACCTATTAGTTAATAGTTGAAAATATTACATTATATAATCAAAACAAAATCATAATAATAATTTAAAACATAATAGTTACTTATGGAATATTTCTTTGAACATAATTGTTATCAATTTCAATTCTGTAATGATTAGCTGAATAAGTTAATAAACTAAAAATAAAATTACTTATAATATGAACATTTGAGATCTAAATCAATCACCAGTATTTTGTTACAATAAGCTAATAGTTTACATTATTACTTATACTAGTTATATTTATATTTTATACTTATATATAAAAAAAACCAAAATTAAACTTTTTACCTAAGTGATAATTTCATACCTACTACATTAAATTAATTATGTTAAAGTTTAAAATGATGCAATACAATTATAATATTTGAAAAATATGTTTAGGTAAACTTATAACTTTGACTTAAACTATAAGTGTTAAATACAATAGATTCCAGTTATTACAAACAATATGTTAAGCTATAAGTTAGGTACCTAATAGTTAACAAACAATATATTCAACACTAAAAGTTTAAAGTTATAATGCTATGCATTTCATACCACAATAAATATTCCTTCCAGTCATCTAGGTAGGTTATGTTTAAATAATATAAAATAAAAACAATTAGGTATGGTACCTTAAATTTTAATGTTCATGAGGTATCCTTAATTTAATACTGAATAGTAAAAACTTAAAACCTACGTTAAAACCTAACAAGTTCTTAGTTAAAAAAGGTGGGTAAGTGGATTTCGCTCTACTGTACAAAAATCAGACTGGCTGATGTATAAAAAATGGTTGTTTTGATGAGAGTTACTGGAATGAATCAATGAAATAAATTAAAAACAAAAATATGACTTAAGTAGGTAAGACAATAACGCTTAAAAGTTCAGTCATACTGATTTCATCAGACGTAATGCAGTTGTCACGGTAAAAAACACGAGATATCTTTTGGTTTGCGAACACTAAGTATCACATCACCGCAGTACCGCGGTGGCAGTAAATTAACGATCCACCATTTTAGTGTGTAGGATACCAAATAACTCACCGTTTATTATTGTCGGCCATAATGACAGCAACAACAGCTTCATGTATACCACGATGTAGAGACGACGGAAACGAACAAAAGAACACTTGCACACTGCATAGATACAGAAGTCGGAAATACAGAATAAAAGTACATACAAAAATATAATGGGTGACGACTGACGACTAACGGGCGACGCGACGGCTCATGAGTTGACCAATCGCGGTCCAGCGTTCACTAATGTGATATTGAATAATAATAACTGAAATTAACGCGCAGTGTCGGCGATGTTATCAGTAAAATAATAATGTGTCTATGTGTGGAAATAATAAATTAATAAGTTTAATGTTAGGCGAACGTGCATCTGTCTTTATGCATCTTTGCCTTCCAAGTTAAAGTCATCTCTTTTTGTATTGGTCAACCCTACGGATGCATTACATTATATAAAATTATAAAATATATAGGATATTGGGTACTTCGAAAACTTACGCAGCGTCGGCGGACTGGTGAATTTACGCGGAACCCATGGTGTCAGATAAGAATTTGGAAACTACCGAATTTTTTTATTTTTCACAAACTATTTGATTTCATTAAAATAAAAAAAAATGATTTTTATTCCTTTCATGGTCCTTTAAGTCCTGTAAAATCATGTCAGACATTGCGTTAAAATGAAATTGTAATATCTCATACAAAAATGAAGTGTCATCGTTTTGTAGATGAGAATAATAATTAAAATCATAGTTTTGTATATACTGGTTTGTGAATTCGTTTCTCTGACAACTGATGGGCAAACCACGGACATCGTTTTTAATCAATTCGTAAGCTGCATCAAATGTAGCTTGAAAACTCGGTAAACGTTTTTGTTTTTCTGCAATATAAAGGTCCACACAATGCTGAAGTTGTTTAAGTCTGCAGAAATCTATATGTGAGAGTGTAATATAATCATCATTTATATGTAATGTTATTGAACTCTGCTTCACATTAATTGAATATGTAAAGTTCTCAGTAATTCTTACACGTCTACATCTGGTATGTAAGTTGTTAGTAATTGAAATGTAATTAGATTCAGACATGAGCGGCGTACACCATTGCTCTAAATTTAATGTAATAATTTTTTTTCGTTAACTTACACTCTAATAACACAATAATTGGAATTTGTTTGCTGATTAATAATCCAACCGTAACACTTTTCTTACCAAATGGACGTATGTCAAATACCGATTTTGACACAATTACCGGAAGACCCATAACGAATTAAAGTTCTTTTCTTTTTAATAACTAAAACACCTTTCAAACTATAAATGTAATTATTTTTTTAAAATTTGATATAATATAACCGATGAGGGATATACTTTGAACTGAAAGCATTTTTACTTTGTGGGCGTATTATATACTAAACTGAAAAAAAAAATGCAAAAAATGTGGACGTATAACATAATCAGCTACTGCATGTAGTGGAGGGGAGAATTACATATACTTACCTTTTACCTGAAAACATTTAAATTATCACTACACGCACTAACCCACTAGGCTATGCGTCCACGAGATATTACATCAAATATTAACACATATAAGTTGTTTTTAAAAAATCAGCATTTATTTTTATTTACTATAACATAATATAATAAAAACATGCTTAGCAAACAGTATCGCATGACCCAGTTTCGCAATTACAAATGTGTTCGGTTTTACAATATTTACTTAATATGTTTTGAACATACTTATTACCCTTCATTAATAATACTTATAAACATCTTGGACTGAATCTGTAATGTTCAATCCATGGATCATCTAGCCTTTCCCAATTATGAAGAATAACTCCACAACAAAAGCATTCCACGACATCATCCACTCCTGAATATTTTAAGCCACATTCGGACAATGTATATTTATTTTGAGAAGTATTTAACGGGAATAATTTGAATGTTTTTAATCTTGATGAAAACGAAGAAAATTCTGGATGAACCGCGGTCGGATTACTTCGTATACGATAAACTAATGATTGGAAATCATTTGTACATTTTTGAAAATTCATTTTTGAAAAAATTAAATAACTTATGAAACAATTTAAAACTTTGAGAAAATAAAGTAAAATAAAACACAACTTGACTAAACGGCGGATCATTAGTGACTGAATATGAAAAAAAAAATAATTAGCTTATAACTTAAAAGTATTTAAATTTGAAAAAATATAGACATTCATTAATTAGATAAATTACAGTGAAACCAACATAAATAAAAAAAATAAGAATATAGTAAATATTATTACAGTTTTATAATATGGTTTGTTGGAAAAAATAAAATTTTATGTGTACACGGTAAATATTTATGTGTGAGGGGCAAATAGGTGGACAACGAGTGTGAAATCTCCCCGTGATTTGTGTCACGGTAAAATCATTGTGTTGAAGCGGGGTATCTTCACTTGAACGTTGCGAAATTACCGCGGTGAAAAAAAAAAAGACTGTGAACATACAAATGTATACTACTGTGTACAGTTGTCACTCGTCAGATAGTAACAGTTAGAAGTTCTAACTTAGATTAACACATGACTAAATAAACAGGCATGTCAGCTAAAATTTCATTTCCGTTATCGTCGCGCATGTTCCCCAGACATGGAAAAAATAATATAAAATGGATAATGTTGATTATTACTATAGCGTAAAATGTTTAGCGTTTATTCCAAGTCTGAGAAACATTTCTAACGTAATATTATAGTATATAAGTATATTATACTAATAATATCACTAATATCAATTTAAAAATATTTAGTTATAATCGGTAATAATATCTAAATACGGAGAAATGGGTTTTCTTTATCACCCGCCGTCGCCGAGCCAATCTATTTGGCACAGACTGTACCATATTATTATATTTATACATGATTCTTAAATAGACCTTAAAATATTAAAATATATATAATAATAAAATTATAACATACAACTATTAAATGGTGTTTAAAAAGTAACATATAATAGTAATAAAATGTCAATCATTAAAACTAATACTCTATTAGTGAGTAAAAATATGTAAATTATATGTAAAATTATGTATACAATAATTATATGCAAAATTGTATAAAAAATATTATATAAACGGTAATAATATACAGTCGACTCTCGATAATTCGAAATTGACGGGACTGCTGAAAAACTTCGAATTACCGAGAGTTCGAATTGTTGAGTAGTTCGAAATAACGAGAGGGCAAAAAAAAATTCGAATTATAGAGAGTTAAGAAAAAAATTTTGTTTTTTATTATTGTACATACATACATACATATTAATTATTTCAGTAAATTAGGTGATACGACATACATATTAGAGTTATTTATTGTTAATTTTAACATTTTTAATTATTTATTATTATTATAAAAGATTATTATTTCTTAAAGAAATCTGTTATGGTTTTCTGCTTCATTGAATTTAGCTTAATTTTTTCAATAGTATTTTCTATAGTAAATAAAGCATCAAAAACCTCAACAGTGACTTCTGACTGGAGTGAAAAATTTCGTAATTTTTCCAAGGATGAACTGGCTTCTTTTAAAGTCACAAGAGGTAGAGGACTTGTGTCATCTTCATTGTCTTCATCAATGCTTAATGTATTTTCCAAAATGTCGGCCTCAGAGAGGACTCCCCATACAGCAACATCTTCATCTATATTGACATAATCAGTGAAAGATACATTTTCTTGAGTTGACAGGGAATTCCATTGTATCGATTCAATATTCAACTGGTCGTTTTCTGTTTCTTGAATTTCTATAGTAAATACCGATTTTTTAAAACACCTGAGTATCGTAGAAGGAGCCACTTTTTTCCATGCCTTATCAACAAATATCATAGCAGTCAATACACTAATGTTTGGCGTTTGTTCACTTTCAATGCATTCCAAAACATTCTTTACAACTTCTTGACGGTAAAAAGTTTTAAAATTCTTAATTATACCTTGGTCGAGTGGTTGCAACTTCGATGTGGTGTTAGGAGGAAAAAATTGAAGTTCTATATTAGTTAAAGTTGGGAGGTTATTATGAACTGTACAGTTGTCTAAAAACAGTAGAATTTTTCGTTCCTGTTTTTTCATATCTTCATTGAGTGAAAACAACCATTCATTAAATAATTCTGTCGTCATCCATGCCTTTTTATTTGCACGATAAGTTATAGGAAATGAACATATGCCCTTAAAACACCTAGGTTTGGCAGCTTTTCCTATGAGGAGTGGAGTTAACTTTTCGGAGCCGTCCATGTTTACTGCTAATAAAATCGTTAACCTGTCTTTACTATGTTTCCCGCCGTGGCATTTTTCTTCTTTAAAAGTGAAAGTTTTATCTGGTAAACATTTAAAAAATAGAGCGGTTTCATCTGTGTTGAACACGTTTCGTGGCTCGTAATTTTTTAACAAAGTTGAAAGTTTACGATGCCACTCTGAACACACGTTATCGTCAACATTAGAACTTTCTCCACAAATTTTTTTGAAAACAATACCGTTTCTTTTCTTAAAATTCGTTAACCATCCATCACTAGCTGAGAAAAACGGGATGCCCAACTCTTTGGCGAATGATTTTGCTTTTTCTTTGAGTAAGAGGCCACTTACAGGCACATTTTGCCCTCTGCATTGCCTAACCCATTGTACTAAACACTCTTCTAGTCTTGGATGCTCACCTTTACTGTTTCGTTTCCGACCACCGCTTGATGACGCAGTGATGATTTTATTTTTGTCCTTCAAAATCGTAGACAGTGTACTTAAAGGAATGTCAAATGTCTTAGCCACTTCGGTTTTTTTGTCACCTCTTTCAACCGCTTCAATTAATTGTTTTTTTTCCGAAATCGTCAAAGATTTGTATTTTTTAGAATTAGACGCACTCATCACATGAACTTGACTTTACAACCGACCAAACGAAACTAAAATAAAACTACATTCGGCTGACGGCTATCGACGACTCGACGAGTTAAATTACGATTAGAGACGATTAAGAAATAAAACGATAAGGTTCTTACAATAATATTCTATAGTTATCGATAATAATAATCTAAATTTCTACACGATTGTATAGTATTTATTAATAAAAAGATTATAAGAATACAGATAAAATACATTTGGTGAATATACTTCGAATTTCCGAGCATTAAACGAATGATACTTCGAATTGTCAAGTGTTAGTGGCCAGTTTTCCCAAAATTTAATTTCGAATTACCAAGTGTACTTAAATGCATTGTTTTTGTTCGAATTACCGCGTGGTTTTCAAGGAACCGAGTATTTACTTCGAATTACCGAAGGTTTCGAATTATCGAAGGTTTGAATTATTGAGAGTCGACTGTAATAGTAATACAATTAAGAAAAATCTCAACCATTAATACAATATAAATTGATCAAGTAGTTCAGTGATATACAGTGTACAAAATATTAATATAAATATTGTGAGTACAGTGAAATGTTAATAACATATAATTACATAAAAACAAAGAAGAAAGAAATACAACTATTCAATGGCGTTAAACAAAAACCAATACTCCTTTAGAGAGTAAAACAATTAATAAAATCAAATCAATAAGTAAAATCTCAATCATTAATACGATATAAATTGATTAAGTAGTTCAGTGATATACAGTGTACATAATATTAGTGAAATTTATATAAAACAGTATGTTATGTTTGAAAAATATGTTAAACGTTGATGCGGACTTGTGGGGAGCCGCGAGGATGGTGTGATGACTGGATGAGATGATATAAAAAAAATAAAGAAAGAAAAAAAAACACAGTGCGATTGACTTTTTTTATTGGGTTTTATTCTTTAGGCGTGAACCAAACTCGACCAAATCTCCGTTTGTTTTTGGAGCATGTTGACGTGTGGTTCGCGGGTACGTGCGTTGTCCGTAGTGCGCGTAGAAAAACTGGTCATTTGTCCAGTCTTGGTCCGGTTCGCCGAACGGCCGGCCGACAATCCTGGCGCGGGTGTCGCGCGCCGGCGTCGTCCGTCGTCGATTGGCGGTTTGTTAGAGAAGCACAGCGTGGCTTTCCGCGTAAAGGCTGTTTGAATTCAAACTGCCATTGCGCAGGACCGCGTCATACTCCCCCCAAACCGCCAACGGCGGTAGTGGTCCGGCCGTTACTGGTGTTGTCAAGGGGTGTGTGTGGTGGGTGGTTGTGGTAGGCACCTGTCCATGGGCACGCATTCCGGCATTCTTAGCGGTCGTGGCCCTGGTGGTGTCTAGTCATGTTTGGGTGACGTGGGGGGACTAAAGTACATGAGGCTGATCTCCATGTCCTCGGTGTCAGCCATGCCTGCCGCCTTCTCTCCTAACAGTTCCGCCTCCTCTCCCGGGGATATTTCCATATTCACGGTTTGGGAGGTGGCGGTTGCTAGTTGTTCCGTGGTTCCGGTTAGTAGTATACATTTGTATGTTCACAGTCTTTTTTTTTTTTCACCGCGGTAATTTCGCAACGTTCAAGGGAGGATGTCCCCCTTCAACACAATGATTTTACCGTAACACAAATCACGGGGAGATTTCACACTCGTTGTCCACCTATTTGCCCCTCACACAAAAATATTTACCGTATAGCATTTTACAGGGAGATTTCACATTTTTTGTCCACGAATTCTCCCCTTACACAAAATATTTACCGTATTTTAAAATTACAGGGAGTTTGCACACTCGAAATCGGTTTTGCCCCTTACTCAAAAATATTTACCGTGTACACATAAAATTTTATTTTTTCCAACAAACCATATTATAAAACTGAAATTTTTATTTAAAGTACAGAACACAAATTATGTAATTATAAATTTTTTATTGTTATTAATTAGTTCTTAATATATTTACACAAGTTTTCTTACTTCTCTAGTAAAAGGTACATATTCTACAATACGATCATGAATTAACAAGCAATAAGCAGTTACACCTGTAAGCGAATCTGAAGCTTCAATTTCCAATTGAACATCTACTGCAGAGGCTGTGGCTGAATCGTTCTGTTTTGAAGTGTCGATAACTATAATTGGTGCGTTTGTTAAAAAAGTAGAAGGACTCAATATCGGGTTACGAATACTTTTTTCATAGTACGATTCTTGAAACGATGTATACATATTATATAATATAGTAAAATTATTTTTTGAAAAATCTAAATTCAAATTATCGTATGGGTAAGCTATCGAGTTCAGAAATACTTTTACATTTGTTAAATTACAATGATCAAATATACTACAATCTTTTGATAACGAATTTTTGCGTCCTTTTTGTAACCCGATTATGATAAATCGTGGTTTTTCTAATTTTGAAGCAGTTTTCAAATTCCATACAACTTTCTTAGTGGTTCCAAGTTCAGGGTATTCAAACGTTTCAAAAGATCTAAAAGGAATAAACAAACTTTTTTCTTTTTCTACAAGTCTCAATAATTTTAACCTTTCTTCATCGTCAACCGCTATATGTGGCACCTTCCAGACTATTTTTTTTATATCGACTTTACCTTCAGAAGCAGTTACACCAGTTTTTAAACTTAAAGCATTTAAATCGCTATGACTTCGAGTTAATATTAATTCCAATCTAGAATTCACCAATATTCTTTTATAGTCTTCAAACAAACCTAACCAATATTTCAATGGAATGCAAGCACTAAATTCACCTTTCTCATTTTCGGAATGCGTTGCGTTTTTAAAATTCCAACCAGAATTTTCATAACAATTATAGTTGTCTGGTGTACAGGATAAGTAACCTTTCAACGAGCTAGTGATTCCAAGAACACGTGTGCTATCTACTTCTATCCCATTGATTTCCAATCGTATTTGTTCGAAGAGGTAAGAGTAACCGTTATTACTTAGTTTCACTTTGGTAGCATCACTAATTACCCCCTCCAAAAAAATAAAGCTTTCGTGTAGATATGGATAAACATCTGTTTGCTGGATTGATATACGTATTTCATCATTATTATTAAATGATGTTGTATACGGTGTATATGAATGATATTCAATTTTCGTAATTTTAGAATCCGTTTCGTACTGTGAAGTTATATCTAAAATATCACTTTCAGGCATTCTGATTTAATTGATAGCCTAGAGATAGCAAAATTTTTTTATTTTTCACCGTCAATTTTTTATTTTATTTGATGTTGCTGGTAGCACTTTCGTCTTATGACTAGTTAAACTAATCCGAAGTAGCGGGTTTATATTGAATTTTAATCCCATCTCAAGACCCGTAACGTTTAATATGTAGCACGATTGTTAATGTTTCACCAAAGTTATCAATCGGATTATGATCTTGATCTACTAACTGAACGGTTATAGAGTCAATATTTGTTTTATTCAATTTGTAATATATTAAGTTTGGTGGTGACTGTATAACTTTAGATCCTGTTTTTTCACTCGGGAAAAACTCGTAAATCGAATGACTTTGAAGATGGTTGTTGAATGACCCATGTGCTATATTACACATTACTTTTATAGAATTAATTGTGTTTAAATTTACAGCTTTTTCCGATCGAAGAATTTCATTGTATGGCTTATATACTCGTTTTCGAAAACCAAATACAGGTGCTATACTATACGGATACTCAAAGTGTAGTATCCCATTACATTTTATATACGATCTGAAATCATTAGGATCAACCGTAATGTCGAATGTTAAATTGGTTAAGTTTTTACTATTATAGGTATCTATTTGCTTCTTAACTCGTTGCTTAATATCTTCAATTTCGTAACAACCCTCTTCCAATGTAATAAAACATACCATAGGATCATTATTGTTTTCATTCTCAGCTACTTGTATAGAAAATTTATTATTATTATCATTAATATTTGGAAACGAATTAAATGACTGTAAACATAACAAAGCTATTTCTGAGTCCTCGTAAAGGTCTATAGGCGGAAAATAATTTACAGATAATATGGTAGCATTCCCAGTTAAACTTAAAGTAACTGACTCATACATTACAAAATCTAAGATATAAATTTAATGATGAGATCCGTGACGTTTAATATGCAGAACAACTGTTAACGTCTCGTTAAAATTGTCAATTGGATTATTGTTTTGGTCAACTAACTGAACAGTAATTGAATTAATATCTGTTTTGTTTAATCGGTAATATATAAGGTTTACCGGAGATTGAACAACCTTTGTTCCTCTTCTCCCACTCGGGAAAAACTCATATATCGAATGGCTTTGAAGTTGGTTGTTGAATGAGCCATGTGCTATATTACACATTACTTTTATAGAATTAATTGTGTTTAAATTTGCAGCTTTATCCGATCGATGTTCTTCATGAAACGGTCCACAATCTTTCTTTTCATACCCCAAAACAGGTGCTATACTATACGGATGCTTAAAGCGTAGTATTCCATTACATTTTATATACGTTCTAAAATCGATAGGATCAATACGTACACTGAATGTTAGCTTTGTTCCGTTGACTTTATTAAATTGAGGTAACTCTTTTGTCATATAATTGTTAATATCTTCTATATCACGGCAGTCGACTGGCAAAAAAAATTGAATTTTTATTTTTTTATCTGGAGGAATTAATTCTATTCTCAGCCGATTATTAGTTGGATTTATAATATTTGGAAATGAATTGTATGTTTGCAAAGATAACAAAGCTATTTCTGAATCCTCGTAAACGTTTAGAGATGGAAAATAATTCGTGGATAATATAGTTGTATTTCCAGTTAAACTTAATGTAATAGATTCATGCATTGTAAAAATTCAAGGCATAAATGACCACAGTTAAATGTATTGAAATCTTGATAGTTAGAATAGTTGTATACTATTTTGAACTGCCTGAAATAATGTTGTAATTCAATTGGTGGAGGTAAATCCCCAAAGCTATCAAAATATATAACTTTATCCTTATTTTTATAAAACGCTACCCAATGACTTCCGTCGCCTGAAGATATATCCAAGTTTAATATACCACATTCAATCGTATGTGGTTTAATAGGTAAGTTATCACGTGAAAAGACCCCACGGAAATGATTGATTTTCAACTTTGCTACATATTTTATAATATCTTGAGACGAAAGCGGTCTGTCAGGTAGCGTGATCATAAGTTTTTTTTTTTTCTTAACTTATTATTGTTTGAATTCAAACCACCACCTTTTTTTCTTTTTGAATTTTTTACAGCATTATACACACTAGCACCTCCAGACATCAAACTACCAAGTGCTGACAATCCTGCGAATATAGGTATTAAGGGAATTACACCTCCTGACTGTCTTGGTGCTAAAATCAACCTTTTACCACCATTCTTTTTCTTTGAAATATTTTTTTTCTTTGCTGCTAGTATACCAATTCTTTTTATAGTACGTTTCCGTTTACCTTTACAACCCATACCTATTTTTCTTTTAGCTTTCATTGCATTTGTTACTGCGTAAGCAACAAATTTCTCTTTTCTAGGAGTATCTTTTGATAAAAATCTCTCCCAAGCACGATTTTCTAACACTTTATCAGCTTTATGTCTATCGTCTAAATTTTTACTCGCTGCATACACAATATCGTGATCACGACAAGCAGCATCCAACGGGTTTATTCCTTTATCACCACGATCTAGTCTCTTTTTTAATTTTGTACCAGGACCGCAATACTGATAGCCTGAAACATGGGCTTCGAACGGGAGACTATTTATAAGAGAGTTTACAAATCCTTTTCCAGTCTTGTCTAACTTACACTTGTGAGTTGAACGCATCATCAGTAACTGACTATAAATTTAAAATTTCTAGAGTATTTATAAGAAAAAAATATGAATTTGATTGAACAGAAAGATAAATTAGATGTTATAAATGTAGATGTTCAGTTAGTAAAAAAACCGTCAAGACACGGCTCGTTATTACCTGATACTATACGTGCTATACTAATTGGTCCTAGTGGATCAGGAAAAACAAATATAATGTATAATCTAATCACACATGCAAATGGGTTAAGATTTGAAAATATTTATTTATACTCGAAAACCGCTAATCAGGAAAAATATGTTTTATTAAAAAAATAATAGATGATATACAAGGTGCTAATTTTTTCTTATTTACGGACGCAGATAAGGTTATAAAACCAAACTTAACCAAGAAAAATTCTATTATAATTTTTGATGATGTGATATGTGGACCACAATCTGTAATCAGAGAATACTTTAGCATTGGTAGGCATTCAGGTGCTAGCTCTGTATTTTATTTAGCACAGACATATTCTAAAATATCGAAACAGCTAGTAAGAGATAACGCAAACTTTTTAATAATACTGAAACAAGATGATACAAATTTACGACATATTTTCAACGATCATTCGTCTACAGATATGTGTTGCCGCCCGAAATGCAACAACATAATTATTATCGTTAGCAAGATCATAAAGGCCTCTCACCACCACCGACTCACACTCACACAGTATATTATTATTATTATTATTATTATTATTATTATTGTTATTCTTACGCTCGTAATAATTATTGTCAGCTGCGAATTATATAATATGTAGATTACGAAGCGCGTTATCGCATGCAGTTGCTTAATTATTATGAGACACGGCCGCCGCAATCGAGTCAGTTCGCACACCGCTGTCATCAAGACGCAAATTTATTATTGAGTGTACCGGTCGCCGGTTTTATATTATATTGTTTTATAAGTTCGGGCGCGAATCGCCAATTTGTAATATTCGTATGTAAGGCGCAAATCGCCTCACATATTAGAATTATTGAAACCAAATTATTATTGTCGTGCGCGAATCGCTATATTTTTATTATTTGCAAAAGGTATTGCGAATCGCTAATTATTATTATATTGTTTTAATTTCACAGGCGCGAATCGCCAATTTTGATTATATTTGTAACAGGTGCTAATCGCCAATTATTATTATTCGTTTTAACTTATTGTTATATTGTGTGTGTCATTTATTTTATTATTTAGCTATTATAAAGGTTAGGTAGCAGCTGGCCAGCGGTGCTCCGTCATAATTGTGAGTTCATTTTATATACGTATTTGTTATTATATTACAGCTCCAATAGCTAATTATTATCATATTATCATATTATTTGGCCATATTTATATAGTTATTGGCGGCTCAAATAAATTGTTATAAAATATTATTATATTGTTTTTTGCCTATTGGCTATAGTGTTATTTATTGTGTATTATTCTAAAACATAATATTATTATATCTAATTATTATCATTAAATTTGTGTTGACATTATTTTAATATTCAAACGCACACATATACACATACACACCTACTCACCACACACTACCTAGCACTCAGAATATTTGCTCGGCGATCCCGTCCACTATTCATGAGTTGCTAAACGCATACTATTTTACCCAGTACATATCGGTCGGTGTGTGAGTGCTCTTGCGTACGAAGTATTTCGGTACCGAGCACACGAACTATTATTGCTTCGTTCTCGGCCCAAACATTTGGTGACCTCGACGTGATTTTAATATTAATTTACGGTACATCATTATTATTATTTAATTGCAAGCTCTAATCAGCATGTCATGCAGTACCTATAGTTTCATTAAAATCATTATATTATTATTTATCATATTATATTTTTCTTAACCTATATTAGTGATATTTATAAAGAAGTGCCTTGTTATTATCACTTATTAGGCAGCGCGTACTATCATCAATTTCGTCTCAGATATCGCTACATACATTAACGATTGGTTGATTTGTATTTGTTAGTGTTGTGAGTCTGATCACAAGCTTTGGGGCAAGCCGCATAAACAAATACTGCCGTGAGTCGTAGCTATCTCAGGCATAGCCATATCTAATTATTTAATGTATAATTGAAATGGGTTTGGACGAATCCCAGAAGAAGGTGTTAGGTGACCTTATTAAGAAGAGAGGGGTAATAAAGGCGTCGTTAACACGTATTCGTACATTTGTTACCAAATTCAATCCGAGGGAGGATGCTATTACGCTATTAGAATTTAGGCAAGAAGAACTACCGAATATAAACAAAAAGTTTGATCAAATCCAATGTGAAATTGAACTTTTAAACTGTGATGATGACGAAAATGCTATTCGTGAAAGAGAAGCTTTCGAGAGTGAGTATTTTGCCATCCGGTCAGAAATGCAAGAAATAATTAATTCGGAGAAACGAGACACATCATCGATGATGCATAATGTATCAACAAGTTCCACTGTGCATCATCAAAGAGCTAGACTTGCCCCGATTTCTCTACCAAGCTTTGAAGGTGACATATTAGAATGGGAGTCTTTCTTTGACTATTATAAGGCAATGGTGCACTACGATGATGGATATCCTGCGGCCCAGAAGTTCTCATTTCTTAGATCAGCTCTGAAGGGACAAGCATTGGACATTATCAAGGGCATACCTATAACTGACGCTAATTATAATGTGGCAATAAAAAAGTTACAAGAACGATACGATAACAAAAGTTTGGTGATCCAATCTCACATTCGTGCGATTCTTGATGCGCCACGGGTGGAGGCCTGCCAGGCAAAGGAATTGCAGGGCCTTTATTCAAGCATGTCCGCACACGTCGCAGCACTTGAAGCACTAGGCCAACCAGTCAACAGCTGGGATGCATGGCTTATAACAATTATCCTAAGGAAACTTGACCATGCAACCAGTCATGAATGGCAAGTGCGAAGAACCAACACAGAGTTACCGAAATACAGCGAGCTGCAGCAATTTCTGTCAAGTCGTTGTGTTGCATTGGAGAGCTCGGAGACACTCCGGAACGCCAGCGATGAAGATAAACGTAAACCAGAAACCAAGAGTTCTTATTTAAAAGGCAATGCTCATAATCACCCTAGAAAGGCTCTTTACACGGCTAGTCATAAAGTTAAGTGTGAATGCTGTGCAGGCGAACATCGGATATACGCATGTAGCAAGTTCAAGGAAATGCCAGTGGGAAGCCGTGTACAGAAAGTTCGAGAGGTAAAGTTGTGCTTCAACTGCTTTTCAAACACGCATATGGCGGATGTGTGCAAGTCAAGGTACAGCTGTCGCGTGTGTAATGGTAGACACAATACGCTACTACACTACGAAAAGCAGCAAGAACCTCAAATCACAGTGAATGAAGAAGCTACCACTGAAAGGGTAGACAATCCAAGCGCGAAGGTGTTTTGTGCAGCTCAAAGAGTTAACCATGTCTTTCTAGCAACCGCTATAGTCTCAGTACTGGACCGTTATGGGGAAAAAAGACCATGTCGAGTAGTATTGGATAGCGGGTCGCAAATAAACTTTGTTTCGAGAAAAATGGCCAAGCTGTTAAATCTTGCTCGCGACAAAGTCGAACTACCAGTAACTGGAATAGGAGCTAACCGGATTCATTCAACTGCGTGCGTTACCATAGATGTATTATCCAGAATAAAAGAATTTAAAGTTGCTCTAGTTTGTCACGTTCTACCAACCATTGTTGATGACCTTTCGCCTCATGCGAGTGGTAAAGCCGATTGGAATATACCAAAGGAATTCAATTCACAGCTGGCTGACCCATTGTTTCATTCATCAGGGCCAATAGACATGCTGATAGGCGGTGGCGTCTTTTTCGACATACTGGAAACTAGACGTATTCGATTGGGCACAGGCTCGCTGTGTTTGCAAGACACCAAATTTGGTTGGGTCATTACCGGAGAAGTTGGAGCAGTATGCCTGTTAAACGTTAAATCTGTCGGCCAGTCGCTAGAAGATGGATGGATTGCCATAGAAAATAGCAAAGACGTTAATTCCAATGATTTGTCTAAATCGAACAAGAGAAGTCTGGAAGAAAGGGAAGCAGCAAGACACTTTCAAGAAACTGCAAAACGCGACCAAGATGGTAGATTCGTGTTACGGTTACCATTGAAAGCTGAAGTAACGAATTTAGGAGACTCTCTAAGGATGACGACTTCAAGGTTTTTAAGCGTAGAAGCAGACGAAAACGAGCCATTATTCATAATCAAAATAGAAGCAGATGAGATAGTAAAATCTCTTGGGTTATGCTGGAAACCAACGCAGGATGTGCTTGGATATCAAGCTATAATGCCAGCTAAGAGTCCAAGATGTACAAAAAGAATATTGTTATCTGACCTTAACAGGATTTTTGATCCTCTTGGTTTTTTGACACCTGTACTCACTAAAGGTAAAATATTCCTGCAACAACTGTGGCAAATAAAAATAGATTGGGATCAACCAATTCCGGACGATATAAGGGAGAAGTGGATCCGATTCTACAAACAGTTTGAGGAACTCGGAGCGTTAACGATTCCTAGGAAGTGCAAGCCATTCATGAGTGATCATATTGAGGTGCATGGATTTTGTGACGCTTCTGAAGAAGCTTATGGTGCATGCATCTATGTGCGAAGTAAAGACCAGAATGAACAGTGGTGTTCACGGCTATTATGTTCAAAATCAAGAGTAGCACCAGTCAAGGGAGCTACAATACCGCGTTTAGAACTTGGAGGCGCTCTGGTGTTAGCACAGTTGGCAGAAAAAGTAGCAGTAGCATGGGAATTAGATGTAAAGGATTTCTACCTCTGGACAGATTCCACGGTGGCATTGGGTTGGATCCGAAGTGAAGCAACTAGATTTAAAACCTACGTCGCGAATCGCGTAGACCAAATACTTGAGCTGACCAATGCACAACAATGGAGGCATGTAGGGACTGCGGACAATCCAGCTGACATGCTATCCAGAGGAGTATTGGCACAAGAACTAAAAGTCTCTGAGTTATGGTGGAATGGACCACAGTGGTTGAGTCACAGCTGCAATGATGGTTGGGAGCATTCAGTCACCACAGTACCAGATGAAGAAACATTACCAGAAAGACGAGTGGTTAAGCTCGCACTCACTGCGATGGATCAGTCAATCGGACTAATCGAACACTACTCAAGTTGGCGTCGATTAGTGAGAGCGTTTGCCTGGCTACTTAAGTTTATAGATTTCCGAAGAACAAGACAGATAGGCACTACATCACGGTATCTAAGTGTATCGTATTTAAAGAAAGCCGAAACTAGTTTAATAAGGCAAGCACAGTTACAAGAATTCAATGAAGAATATATCTCGCTGAGCAAAAACAAGGAAGTATCAGGGCGTAGTAAATTAAAGGGACTACATCCGATGCTCCAAAGCGAAAACTTAATATTAGTTGGAGGACGATTGGATAACGCCCAAATTGCAGAAAATCAAAAGCATCCTATTGTGTTACCCGCAACCCACAAAATTACCAGGCTAATTTTCGAAGACACTCACCAGACGCTTCTTCACTGCGGGCCTCAAGCATTACTAGCAGAGGTTAGACAACGATACTGGCCGATCAGAGGTAGAAGCATGGCTCGTTCTGTCACGAAACGGTGTGTAACCTGCGTTCGTGCCAGACCAAGATTTGTATGTCCTCTAATGGCTCCGTTACCAAAACAACGCGTAGTCCCTACTAGACCATTTGCTGTCAGCGGTGTAGACTTCGCCGGGCCTTTAATGATAAGAAGTGGAATGCGGCGCCAAACAGGAATAAAGGCATGGATTGCAGTCTTCATATGTCTCTCCACAAGGGCCATTCACCTAGAGCCGGTCGTCGGGTTAACGAGTGGAGCATTTTTGGCATCATTACGGCGTTTCATGTCACGAAGAGGAAAGTGCTCAACGATCCATAGTGATAACGGTACTAACTTTGTAGGGGCACAGAAAGAGTTGGCATTATATCTAACCAATTGCGAGTCAAGCATGGCTAGTGAAGGGATAGAGTGGAGATTCAACCCTCCCTCAGCGCCCCACTTTGGTGGCTTGTGGGAGAGTGCGGTGAAATCGACAAAGCATCACTTGACACGAGTGCTGAAAGATGGCAGGCCTACCTTGGAGGAACTAAATACGCTGCTTTGCCAAATTGAAGCTTGTGTTAATTCGAGGCCAATGATACCACTGGGAAGCGATCCTTCAGAGCCTAATGCCCTGACTCCTGCTCATTTCTTAATTGGTGGATCTTTATTATTAGCGCCTGAGCCCAGCTTAGCAGACGAGCGAATAGAACATCTACGTCGATGGAAGTATGTTCAAGCATTAATGCAAGGGTTCTGGATAAGATGGCATAAGGAATATTTGCCACAACTCCAAGTACGTGGCAAGTGGACAACTAACAAGTCTCCACTGAGCATCGACGATATAGTCATCATAAAGGATGAATGCACACCACCAGCAAAATGGCGATTGGGAAGAGTGATGAAAACGCACCCTGGGAAGGATGGCGTTGTGAGGGTCGTCACATTGCGGGTTGGATCCGGTTCAGAGATAAAGCGTCCTGTAGTCAAGCTATGCGCGCTGCCTACCGAGGTATCATCGGAAAGAAGTTGAAAATAAATAATTTTTCAACGGGGGGAGGAATGTTGCCGCCCGAAATGCAACAACATAATTATTATCGTTAGCAAGATCATAAAGGCCTCTCACCACCACCGACTCACACTCACACAGTATATTATTATTATTATTATTATTATTATTATTGTTATTCTTACGCTCGTAATAATTATTGTCAGCTGCGAATTATATAATATGTAGATTACGAAGCGCGTTATCGCATGCAGTTGCTTAATTATTATGAGACACGGCCGCCGCAATCGAGTCAGTTCGCACACCGCTGTCATCAAGACGCAAATTTATTATTGAGTGTACCGGTCGCCGGTTTTATATTATATTGTTTTATAAGTTCGGGCGCGAATCGCCAATTTGTAATATTCGTATGTAAGGCGCAAATCGCCTCACATATTAGAATTATTGAAACCAAATTATTATTGTCGTGCGCGAATCGCTATATTTTTATTATTTGCAAAAGGTATTGCGAATCGCTAATTATTATTATATTGTTTTAATTTCACAGGCGCGAATCGCCAATTTTGATTATATTTGTAACAGGTGCTAATCGCCAATTATTATTATTCGTTTTAACTTATTGTTATATTGTGTGTGTCATTTATTTTATTATTTAGCTATTATAAAGGTTAGGTAGCAGCTGGCCAGCGGTGCTCCGTCATAATTGTGAGTTCATTTTATATACGTATTTGTTATTATATTACAGCTCCAATAGCTAATTATTATCATATTATCATATTATTTGGCCATATTTATATAGTTATTGGCGGCTCAAATAAATTGTTATAAAATATTATTATATTGTTTTTTGCCTATTGGCTATAGTGTTATTTATTGTGTATTATTCTAAAACATAATATTATTATATCTAATTATTATCATTAAATTTGTGTTGACATTATTTTAATATTCAAACGCACACATATACACATACACACCTACTCACCACACACTACCTAGCACTCAGAATATTTGCTCGGCGATCCCGTCCACTATTCATGAGTTGCTAAACGCATACTATTTTACCCAGTACATATCGGTCGGTGTGTGAGTGCTCTTGCGTACGAAGTATTTCGGTACCGAGCACACGAACTATTATTGCTTCGTTCTCGGCCCAAACAATATGGATTTCTCAGAATTTCGGAAAATGTCTCATTTATGCTGGAATCATAGTGTTTATGGGTTTATGGTTATCGATAAAACTCGAGAAATGAATGAAGGAAGGTATAGATGTGGTTTTCATACGTTCATTCAAATAAAATAATTGTATGCACACCTATATATATATATATATATAAATATACCATCACACAGTTATTATCTGCATAGTGTTATCAGTAGTCGTACGATACAGGTATATTGCATTTATTATTTACAATGAACAAAGAAAAAGTATTGTTGGAAAATTTAATAACATCAAAAAAAAATATTAAACGGAAAATAATGGAAATGAAACGTGGTGTTATAGATTCTGAAAACTATTTCCGTGAAGCATTTAAGCCGATAATTGAACCATTAAGTGAACATAGAAAACAAAATACAATATGTAACACACAGCCAACTGAACTAAAAAATAAATCAGAAACCTCATGCACTAGTGATGAAGATGACGATAACGAATTAAATTCATCATTTGAAAATTTTTTAAATAACCGTCCTAAATCAACACGTTATGATAAATCCTATGGCATGCATTATGATAAAGATAGTGATTCATATAAAATAGGAAAACATTCTGCAACTTTTAGTCATGGTAAATTACTGTTGCTTAATAAATACTACCAATTTACACCAGGACTATGGTCTTTATTATGTGAGAAAGAACCAAAAAATACAACTATAGCAGATATAGAATCTTATTACAATATTTTGAAAACTTCCGGAGTTCATTTAAAAGCAGATGGGAAACCTAGAACCTCGAGGTATCATAAATGGATGACTGTTGTAAAACCATTGTATGATCGAATGAAAATGGAGGAAAAACAGTTTAACGAAGAAATAGCTAAAATTAATGAGGCTACAACTCCTCGAATTAACTTAAAATCATTTAACAATACTTTACCTTCTACTCCTTCCAGCTTATTTAATGCTAAACGTAGAAAAATTATACAAGAAAAGGAAGCATTTGATTTTAATCAATCAGCAAGCATTTTTTCGCCTACAGATCGCATGTCTACAAATTTGATTAATTTTACTTCATCACCTGAGCCTAAGATAGGTAGTGGTTTATATAAAGATGTATTACCTCAAACACAATTAGTTTATTATGACGATCCGAATGAGCTAGTAACTAGATTAAATCTTTTGACATCATCACAAAGTGTTGGTAATACTGGTGTTAATAATGAAATTATATCTATTTTAGAAGAACTACGAGAGAGAAATATTATAGTATAATGTCGGTCTTAGAGAGTATAGCCAATGAGCTACATCGACCAGCGAGAAAAATATTTCCTAGACGCAGTGTGGTAACGCGGTTTATTGACGACCTTTGGCAAGCTGATTTAATGGATATGCAATCTCATTCTAAAAAAAATTATGGTTTTAAATTTATATTAGTTGTTATAGATACATATAGCAAATATGTATTTGTGGAACCGCTGAAAAATAAATCAGCGAAAGAATGTACAAAAGGAATGGTTAATATATTGAAAAAAGCTAATCCAAAATTTTTACAGACAGATAATGGTACAGAATTTTATAATACTCAATTTCAAGATTTAATGAAAAAATATAAAATTAAACATTACAGTTCATACAGTGTTATTAAATGTTCAATCGCAGAACGTGTGATCCAAACACTTAAAAATAATATATATAAACATTTTACTGCAACAGGCACATGGAATTGGTATAATACAATATCAAAAATTATACATAATTATAATAATACAAAACATAGAACAATCAAATGCACACCAAGTGAAGCTCGAATGGATACAAACAAAAATAAATTTAATACATATAAAAGTTCTGAAAAAATGTATAAACCAAAATTTAAAGTTAACGATAAAGTACGAATATCTAAGTATAAACATATATTTAGTAAAGGATATACACCGAATTGGACAACGGAAATATTTACAGTTTCAAAAGTTCTACAGACAAATCCAGTAACTTATCAACTAATGGATGAATCAAACAATAAAATCTTAGGTGGTTTTTATGAACAGGAAATTAAATTAACTGATTTTCCAAACACCTTTCTCATTGAACGTATTGTAAAAAAAGTTGGGGATAAAATGTTTGTTAAATGGCTAGGTTTTGATTCAAGTCAAAATTCGTGGATAGCGTCATCAGATATTTTTAAATAATAATATTTTATGTATAACATGTAATACTTTTATAATAAAAAGTTAAAAAAAGTTGAAATAATTATTTGTTTTTTAGTTTGTTTTTTTTTATCTCAACACCCCTCTCCCACGATTGCGGATTTATCAAGTCTTTTTTCTTTAATTATATAAATTATCCAGTTTATAGTGACCATAAGCCAAAGTATTTATCCCATCGTAATTTATATGACGTTTATCGTCATTAGCGCTTAGAACAAGTTTGTTCATTGTTTTCGATTGAACAACATGATTGTTTGATTGGATAAAATTCATGACCCTGTGAGTTAATTTATCCTTAACAGATAAATGGTTTATAAAAGCGTGTAGTATATCCTTATAATTGTCGAATTGCATATGTTTTTCAATAATATATTTCTTTACACCTTTTGCTTTTTTTTCCTCAGTACCGTCTACAGTTTTGTACGCATATAATTTCGGTCTTAATGAAACGAATTCTTTAATTATTATTCCTTTCAATTCGTCCTTGAAGAAGCCTGGCTGACTTTTATGTAATTCGCTAAAACAATAATGGTCTTTGGGATAATTAGATGTATCAAAATATGGAAATAAATCATTTTTTAAATCATTGAAAAAATTTTTGGTTTGAATAGCGTATATCAAGGAATCAGTATCCGAATATAAACTACTAATTTTAGTACCATACTTTTTCTTCATGACATTATAATGAAAATCATACATAAATGTTTTCGAAACATCTAGAATTGCAAATCCTACATAAATTGCTTTATCGAATTTAATAGTTTCCTTATGTTGGTGAATAGCCATGAGATTCTTAGAGTATATAGTTCTGTCTTTAAAACTAGTTTTTGCCATTAGTTTATTCGCTTTTTTTTCTGATGAAACCAGTTTTATAGAAGTTCTTGCTCGGACATTCTCCATACATTTGCCAAAAACGCTATTAATTAACAATTTCCAGAAATTTTTTTCAAACTCATTTTTTGCTTCTGCTCTCATTTTTGTACAGAATTCAATGTACGACGCCATCCATTTTTTTTGTGAAAAGCGGATAGCTCGATGAATTTTTACTACTTTAAGACCGTGAGAAATCGCTTGTTTTAAATTTTTGTAATGTACAATATAGTTTTTTTTCGGTGATAAAGTAGTTAACAATTTCTCAACTTTTGAATTTGGTGGGCATTCGTTAAACGGTAAAAACGGGAAATCATTATGGGTTTTATGTAAATGCTTAGGGTACTCGATATCAACTTCTAATATATATCCTACTTCAGAATCATCCGAAATTTTAGTTACATCTATGTTGAGATCATCAACCCATTCAAAATCTTTAAAAGGTAGTTCTGTCAACATAGACTTCCCATACAAATTTACACAGTCGAGATATGTAATCCAAGTAATCGGTTTATTCGGATTATAGTTCAATCCTTCAATATTTGGTATGTTTGCTTTAGCATATCTTTTAGTTGATTGACATATACCGCCTCTGATTGATTTCTCGAAGAACAATAACATGTCGTACTCTTTTAACCTTGATAATTTGACCTTGGTATACTTCAGCATACAGTCAAAAGCAAACCCAGGAGCAGTCATATAATGAGCAGGATCTAGTTCGAGAGTAGATAAACATATGTCTCTAAAATTTTCGAACACGTCAGCTAGTATGGTAACATCAGTTTTTAAATAAAGGTCGCTATATCCGCCCAAAGTCTTTATATCAAATGTTTTCCATATATTTTTTGCGTGTAAATAATCTTCATCACTTATTTGCTCATCTGTTAACGAGTTATAAAATTCGAGCTTTGACGGTAAAAAAGCATTGTCTAATTTACTCCAACTATCAACATATTCATAAGGGAAGACTCCTTTCCGTGTAACTAAATCTAACGATTTTATTGAAAATATTTTTAAGGTTTCTCTAAACCTTGACTTATCTTCAGATAAATTGGCTGCAAGTTTACTTAGCGACTCACTCATAAAACGGAATGTATCAACAAATTTTATGCTAAATCTAGGTGCGATTTCCTTGCTAAAAGATATATATTTTTCCGATGAATTAGGAATAATATGAATATCTTTATCATCGCAACCCAGTTCTCGAATTATGAAGTGGCTATCATAAGATAAATTATGAAAGAATATTGGAACGAACGATGGACTAGTTATTTCGAAATTACATTGAAGGCAGAGACATTGTCTATATTTACCAGTAAAATGGCAGTGATCTCGGACTTTAACCAAATTATTGTTTTTAAAATGTTTTGAACATTTTTGACAAAACTTGGTTCTTTGAAAATGTTGCTCTTCTTTATCAGTTAATTTATTCATCGGTGTATTAATTTGATAAATTTTATTAATATTATTTCCAATATCGATCATAGTTTTCATAAATTTTTTTGCAGCCTTCTCACCTCTATAAATAATAACTTTCCTCGGAATTTCAAACTGTTTCACCAGCTCTTTTGATATAATACTATAGTCAACTTTTACATAAAACCCATAACTCATAATTTCGTGTAAATGTGTAACATGAGTTTTCTGATTTTTTTGTTTTTTACGTCTATTAATGGATGTATTAGGTTGTTTAGGAGTTAATATACATTCAAAATCTGCATAAATGACAAATGGAATCCTCTGTGTTTTTTTATGACCTTTGAAATATATGAAATCATCATCTCCCTCTTCAAACATTATAGGTCTCCCCAATGGATTCTTTCCGCAATTGCGTTGATGTTCATTTAATCCTTTTACACCCCAAAGCTTACTTTCGCATGGCTGAGTACCAAAAGTCGTGAAACATCTCTTACAAATAATTAACTTCGAACAATTTTTCGTTTTCTGACTTCTGATTAATCTTGAAAAATTTTTAATATAACAATAATGTGATAATTCATCATTATTATACAAAAATAGGTCAAAATGATCATTTCTTTCAGTATTACATACATACAAGGGAAAAATAGTTTTTTTATCATTCAAACTATAAATGTTTATTGAAATATTGTTTATACGTTCAAATTTAGGTATCTGACTGATTGGTGTTGGAAAATCAATACATTTAAAATTTAAACTACTTTTTAATTCTAACATCTTAAAATATTTTTCATTAAAATTAGTTTTGTTGGAGCGATAATCAAACTTGGATAATAATGCATATTTAAAACATTTATTATCACTATTTTTCACATTGATAATCGCTCTTTTATCTTTAATATGCTTTGGTAAATCAATATATGTTCCTCCTTTAAGTGGATTCACTATATTGATTCTCAACTGTAATGTTTCTATTACCTTAAGCGACCATCCGGAACCTTTCTGTGTAAAATCTGCCTCTTCCCGCAACAATTTATTGAACATGTCGTTTAGCATCTTTTTGAAATTAGATGTATTACACGCAAGAACATTAAAAGTTTTGAATGCAATATCCTGTACTTCTTGTGTGATAATTCTTTCGTAAACACTATCCACGACTAAATTAAATTTTATAGATGTATTTTTACACGCTTCTTTCAACTTTAAAATTAATTTTTCTGAAATATAGTTAAAAAAAGGCGTATAATCTATAAAATCTAATGTATTTCTAATGATAAAAGTTTTCGAACATTTTTTAAATCGTTCAATTTCGAATAACTCTTTATCAGTAGAAATTGTCCGCTGGCATTTTCTTACCGTTCGTCTTTTCATGATAAAACTGTAATAGAAAAAAAAAAATAATAATGCAGGTAGATCATTTTATTTAAAAATATCATTCAAATAAATTAATACATTTAGAATATATTTACAAGATAAATAAAAAAAAAGTGGTTTTGAGGTAATAATTAATGTATGAAAACAGGAAAATTATGAATAACTATTAACAATTGTTCATATAATTGTACTGAGTATATAATTTAGATAATTCTTTTTGAGTATTTTTTTCGCGTTTCTTATCAGTATATAGCAAATGTAAATAGTGATTTAAAATCTTCTTTTTTTCATTCTTAATTTTTTTTTGTTTTAAAACTGCTTTTTTTATTTTTATATCAATATTTTTTATTTTTTTTTTAAATTCTACTGCTTCCCCATCCATTGCTTGATCATTTTTCTCGGCGTTTCGAATAACGCTGTTAATTTTATCCATAATAAATGATTTTGATTCCATTTTATAGTTTTTGTACACTAACTGATAGTAATAAAAAAAAAAATAAAAAAAATAGTGTATATTAATTAGTGAATAATACTAATAATAATAGACTAGTTTATGTATTCACATATATGCATAAATACTATCAACAAATTAAAATAAATTTTGGTTATACATCAACTATGAACATTAGTTTGTGATTATTATGTTAAGTTTACACTAATTAATAAATAAACATTTTTTAGAATGATCGGTATATTTAGTTTATTTTAAAATTAAATAATTGAATAATAAAGTGGACAAAAAACTTTTAGTTTAGAATGTTTATTTATTTGCATGTGTCTATCATCAAATTATTTTTTAAACATTGACATAATAAATACAATACTAAATACTATAAAATATAATCGTATTTTGTTTTTAACAGATTGTACTCGACTCCTGTAACTGATAATTAAGATTTTGTATCTGTATATTAAAATTATTTATACTTTCCCAATAGTCGGTATATCTAGAGTGATAAAATCCAAGGATCTTTTCTTTCTCTTCTTTTAAAAAAAGCAATTTTTCTTTTAATACAAATTGATTTATATAATATTCGTTAATATAAGTTACATTGAGAGGAGGAGAAGCACTTATTCTGGTTAAAAACAATTGATATTTTATATTTTTTTTTTTTTTTTATTCTGTTTAAGTCTCCATCTTCTCATGATATGGTCTTTTTCGTTTGATTCTGTATAACTTGTAATCATTTGTTTATAATAATCTATTTCATATAAAATATCATTGCAAGAATTCATTATCTAAAAAAAATGTTTTTTGCATAAATATATTAAAACTAATATATATTATAAAAAAATATAGAAATATGTTAAAAAATTCTGATAATTAAAAACTGGTTCCTATATCAACCAGCATCGTGTATAATTTAATGCTAGCAAATAATCAAGTTTTATAATATGTTATTCTATAAATATAATCATTTACATACTGTATACGGAAGAAATATGTTAAAAAAAATCTGATAGTTAAAAACTGGTTCTTATATCAACCAGCATTGTGTATAATTTAATGCTAGCAAATAATCAAGTTTTATAATATGTTATTCTATAAATATAATCATTTACATACTGTATACGGAAGAAATATGTTAAAAAAAATCTGATAGTTAAAAACTGGTTCTTATATCAACCAGCATCGTGTATAATTTAATGCTAGCAAATAATCAAGTTTTATAATATGTTATTCTATAAATATAATCATTTACATACTGTATACGGAAGAAATATGTTAAAAAAAATCTGATAGTTAAAAAACTGGTTCTTATATCAACCAGCATTGTGTATAATTTAATACTAGCAAATAATCAAGTTTTATAATATGTTATTCTATAAATATAATCATTTACATACTGCATACGGAATACAAACTTATTTTTTTAACTTATCTCTACTTTTTTAACATTTTTTTAACCATTTAATATGTATTATGATAGTTAAAATGACTATATATCAATCGGCATAGAGAATAATTTAATGTCGACTAATATGACTATTATGTTATTCTATAATTATAATCATATACATAGGTACTTACATAGATAGCTGTACGGTTAAAACATTTTTCCAATGTTTAGTAACGAATGCCTGTTGATGATGCCAACGCTAGACTGGCAAACTTGGTAGGATCGAAGTATTTTCAATGTATGATGGTGAATGACTGCTGCTTGTTGTTACTGGTGGAGAACACAAGCTGAACTGATATCGTTTGACTATCAAATGTTGTGTTATATAGTCGAGAATCATCTCCTACTTTCCTAGTAGTCGTTTAAAATTTACATTCTATTCAAAGAAATCGTGTTACCTGTTATTGTAATATTAATTTAAAAACAACTAAGTTATTTTGTAGTAATAAAAATTATAATATATAATGTATGTATTGGTATTGGCCGTTGGCCGTTGGCACCGAAATATCCAATTAAAAATAGCTAGGTAAAATTTTGGGCGTTGTCCGAACAAAAACTAGTATCAATAGAAGGTAATAATATTAATTTAAAAACAACTAAGTTATTTTGTAGTAATAAAAATTATAATATATAATGTATGTATTGGTATTGGCCGTTGGCCGTTGGCACCGAAATATCCAATTAAAAATAGCTAGGTTAAATTTTGGGCGTTGTTCGAATAAAAACTAGTATCAATAGGAGGTCATATTAAGACCGTTGGCATAATAAAACTGATATTAATAAGAGGTTAAATTAAGGGTGTTGGCTGGTTTAATAAAAATTGCTATGAATATTCCGCATTTCAAAGTTGCTATGGTAGTGGAAACATTACAGTATATAAGGCTAGCTTATTGGTAGCAATATTACAGTCAACATTCAGCAACTGGAACTTCTTCATCAATTCAGCTTCAAGATGTCTTACAGAACTTCGATCATCGATTCTGGATCAGAGGTTAGTAATTGAATTACTTTAATAACTAAAGCAAATTGGAGGTCAGTCGTAAAACTACTCAACGCTATGGTTATAATTCGTGGTTGATTGTAACTTTATTTTAAACATAATATTTAAATTAAATAATAATTAGAGTGTAACTGCAACGTTACTCAATATTGTTTTAGAGATCGGTTGTAAACCACTCATACATTTATAGTTATACACCTTTGTTAATGTTTTATTTTTATAGAACGAATTTGAATTAGATTCAAAAATGAAGCCTTCGACTTCGAAGCAAACGAAATCACTAAAAAGAGGGGCTGAAAAACCCGTGGAGAAAAAAAACAAAAAAAAACAATTAAAAACAGTAAGATAAATAATAATTTACCATCTTAATAATTTTATCTAATATTTTATGGTTGAATTTATTTATTTTTTTAGAGTTCATCATACAGAGAGATATTGGATGAGAAATTGCGGGCTGAAGACTTTGATGAAGAGATATTTAATTCGGTTACATTTCGACAAGGAGATGGTTTGGCTACCATCAAAAGCCAATTTAATCCCGATGATAAGCCTACCGATTATTGGACAATTACGCACTACAAGTGTGCTAATATTAATAATGTACCGATAAAGGAAAGGTAAATACTAGACTTTGGTTTATTTTTTAATTAAAAACTATTTCTGAATGAAAAAAAAAAAAATCATCTGTGTTTTATTCACTGCTCAGCTGATTGAATAATTAATCTGTTACAGGTGGCGACACTCTGAGGCAACAGTTAAGGTGACGACGTCGGACAAGGCGAAAGACCAGACTTTAAGCAACAGCTTAAATGAAACAATGCAGGTCGTCTTCGATGTGATTTTGAAAGATCCGGAACGTCGGACAATAAGAAATAAATTAGCCGCATAAATTTTATAAAAAAAAAATATTTTTTTATTTAATAAAAAAACATATAAATATAAATGATTTTGTATTATATCATACTATTAAGTCCTGTAAAATCATGTCAGACATTGCGTTAAAATGAAATTGTAATATCTCATACAAAAATGAAGTGTCATCGTTTTGAAGATGAGAATAATAATTAAAATCATAGTTTTGTATATACTGGTTTGTGAATTCGTTTCTCTGACAACTGATGGGTAAACCACGGACATCGTTTTTAATCAATTCGTAAGCTGCATCAAATGTAGCTTGAAAACTCGGTAAACGTTTCTGTTTTTCTGCAATATAAAGGTCCACACAATGCTGAAGTTGTTTAAGTCTGCAGAAATCTATATGTGAGAGTGTAATATAATCATCATTTATATGTAATGTTATTGAACTCTGCTTCACATTAATTGAATATGTAAAGTTCTCAGTAATTCTTACACGTCTACATCTGGTATGTAAGTTGTTAGTAATTGAAATGTAATTCGATTCAGACATGAGCGTACACCATTGCTCTAAATTTAATGTAATAATTTTTTTCGTTAACTTACACTCTAATAACACAATAATTGAAATTTGTTTGCTGATTAATAATCCAACCGTAACACTTTTCTTACCAAATGGACGTATGTCAAATACCGATTTTGACACAATTACCGGAAGACCCATAACGAATTAAAGTTCTTTTCTTTTTAATAACTAAAACACCTTTCAAACTATAAACGTAATTATTTTTTTAAAATTTGATATAATATAACCGATGAGGGATATACTTTGAACTGAAAGCATTTTTACTTTGTGGACGTATTATATACTAAACCTAAAAAAAAAAATGCAAAAAAATGTGGACGTATAACATAGTCGGCTACTGCATGTAGTGGAGGGGAGAATTACATATACTTACCTTTTACCTGAAAACATTTAAATTATCACTACACGCACTAACCCACTAGGCTATACGTCCACGAGATATTACATCAAATATTAACACATATAAGTTGTTTTTAAAAAAAATCAGCATTTATTTTTTATTTACTATAACATAATATAATAAAAACATGCTTAGCAAACAGTATCGCATGACCCAGTTTTGCAATTACAAATGTGTTCGGTTTTACAATATTTACTTAATATGTTTTGAACATACTTATTACCCTTCATTAATAATACGTATAAACATCTTGGGCTGAATCTGCAATGTTCAATCCATGGATCATCTAGCCTTTCCCAATTATGAAGAATAACTCCACAACAAAAGCATTCCACGACATCATCCACTCCTGAATATTTTAAGCCACATTCGGACAATGTATATTTATTTTGAGAAATATTTAACGGGAATAATTTGAATGTTTTTAATCTTGATGAAAACGAAGAAAATTCTGGATGAACCGCGGTCGGATTACTTCGTATACGATAAACTAATGATTGGAAATCATTTGTGCATTTTTGGAAATTCATTTTTGAAAAAATTAAATAACTTATGAAACAATTTAAAACTTTGAGAAAATAAAGTAAAATAAGACACAACTTGACTAAACGGCGGATCATTAGTGACTGAATATGAAATAAAAATAATTAGCTTATAACTTAAAAGTATTCAAATTTGAAAAAAATATAGACATTCATTAATTAGATAAATTACAGTGAAACCAACATAAATAAAAAAAAATAAGAATATAGTAAATATTATTACAGTTTTATAATATGGTTTGTTGGAAAAAATAAAATTTTATGTGTACACGGTAAATATTTTTGAGTAAGGGGCAAAACCGATTTCGAGTGTGCAAACTCCCTGTAATTTTAAAATACGGTAAATATTTTGTGTAAGGGGAGAATTCGTGGACAAAAAATGTGAAATCTCCCTGTAAAATGCTATACGGTAAATATTTTTGTGTGAGTGGCAAATAGGTGGACAACGAGTGTGAAATCTCCCCGTGATTTGTGTTACGGTAAAATCATTGTGTTGAAGGGGGACATCCTCCCTTGAACGTTGCGAAATTACCGCGGTGAAAAAAAAAAAAGACTGTGAACATACAAATGTATACTACTCAAGTATCTACGGTCATTTGTTTTTGAGTTGCACCAAAAACCAAAATCGATTTTATCGAAAATAGATTTTGCGTAAAAATTCCTGTTTTTCCTTAATTTTTCTTTTGTTTTTCACGGCGCTTTTGAAAACTACTGTGAAATTTTTACTTTTGACCCTCAAAGTACGAACAAGATTCACTTTCCTATCAGAAAAGTTATTGTTGAAGAAAATCCAAGCACTTTTACTGTCCTAAAAGGCGATGACAGACACAAAAAAAAATAAAAAATAAAAAAATAAAAGTAAAAACACACATCATTGTAAAATCAATACATTCATCGCTTCGCTCAGAATCTAAAATGTCTACAAGAAAGTCAAATTAAATTTGTATGAACGTTTGAAATTCATATTTTTACAACATTTGATATTCACTCGATTTCGCATGTAACGATTTTCTTATTTTGTTGTAATAAAAAAACGAATAATCGTAGATACTTGAAAATTTCACTGATTGTTTATATTAGTATTTTCTATACATGATAAAATTTTGAAAATATTTTGACACTGAGCTGTTTACGAACATTGTTAGTTTTCAATTTTTTTAGTTTTTTTTTCTATACAATTTTATTTTAATGCAAGGCTCCTGATATAATGTTACAATAGCATTTGAAAAATATTAAAAACACATTTTTTTAATAAGCATTTAAAGTTCAATTCTTGACAAAATTTATCAAATTTAAAATTTAATAATTATTTTGTAGTTAAAAATGTATAAAATGTTCAACTTTTATAGCTAAGGATTGAAAATTTAAAACAAGGTTCCACGTAAATAGATTATATACAAATTACTTTATTCACAATAATATCAACAAATATACTGGGTAATATCATAGGTTGACTGACCGTTTTCGCTCAGAATCGTTTTTCTTTTACAATGATATTATATCATTGAATTCAAATTAAACACCATCCAGTACAGTGACCTACTGTACAGCAGAACGTCACCCACTCACTCATCTTTTTTTATACTACATTTTTCGAGATTGTAAGTGCATTTTATTTATTTTTATTGCATTCAATTAGCTGCCCTAATTATTACGTTTCAATCTTTACGATGATAAAAAGTAGAAAATTGAATATTTGAATAATATATGTACAATAATTTAGACAAACATGTATCTATAGATATAGCCAGGTACCTAGGTATACTGATTTGATATTTTATCCCAACATTGTTTTCGTTCACGATTATAAAATTAGTATCATAAAAGTTGTCAGACGATGACGATATAATATAGGTATAGTCGTATAGATCATCTATTTTCATAATAATTTTAATTATCTGTATAATATGAACAGATAAATTAGATAGATTAGAGATAGGATAAGAACGACATCACTACCACAGTGATCACAATGTGTAATATTATTATTATTCATTTAATAATTAGTAGTTCGATGAGCACCTTCTGGCGGACTCAACAATTCTGGATTCAGGGTCGTTTTTATAAGCACAGTTCGACTTCTCTTCTCAAATGTTTACTTTCACCACACTTTCACGAGTCTTGTGTTTCACGTTCACCTCCACATACACTACATTGCGGCTTTAGATAGTGCACTACACCTTGGATCATACTATAATTATACAAGTTTATAAGCACCACACGTACAAAATATGTAAACGCTTTTGGTACTCGTCATCATAACAATGTTATGTTTTACATGTTTTAGCTAACTTCTGGGTTTTGGTGGCAGTGTGCCCCGCGCCCCGGCCGTCACACAACTTCACAGTTTCGCACTCGGTCATTTACGATTTAATTTTTACCGCCGAGTAAACCCAATTTTTTAAAATTATAATCATTGTTTATGAAATAATCAATAAATTGAATATAGGTAGGTATTATTAATGGTGTGTGCAATGACAAGAAGAAGAATGAACAACGAGTCCAGTGTAGGTACGCGATTGTTTCGTATTTCACGTCATTTCAAGTTGTGTTCTCTCAAGTCTCTTCAACAACATAACCAATAATGGCAATAATAATTAAGGTATGCCTAAAGATCATTATTACTAGGGTTCAAGACTTGTACTAAAAATGATCGAAATATGCCGTCAAAGTTATATTTATTATCCCTAAATACTATTTTATTGAATATCTTTATAAAACGTGTTTTTTTCTTATCTACGATACATTTAAGCGTTAAAGTTTCACCGTGGTATAGAAAATCAGCTTCTACAGGTTGGACTTCTAATCAGTATTATACGATGCGAGAGCATATAATAAAAATAATAATAAACTAATATCCTGCAATAAATAAATATATAAATAAAACTCACTTATATTATTATTCTGGTGACTGATAATGTGTTTGATGACTATGATGACGATGACTATAACGATGATGATGATTATGATGATTATGATAATTATCGGTAACGTATGGTAATGATCACAAATTTGAATCTATATAATAAATATTATAATATTAATAATGAGTGTATACAGACAATTATATCTGCGAACCATATACGATTTAAGGAAATAAAATAATAATAATATTATAATAATAATAGTAAAAATAGTAATATTAATACATTATTAACAAGTACTATTATTATTGTAGGATAAATTAAATAAGTAACTCACTTTATATAGCTTGGTGTTGATGATATATTAAAAATAAATTAGTGCAGGAGATGAGCTTGTGTTCGTAGTGGGTTGATTGAGACGACTGAATTATAATTCACAGCAATTTAATTAGCTTAATAACAGCAGAGACACTATCACCCCACCACTCCCCTTGATCACGCTATATTCGACCGCAAAGATCCTTGTGCGTGTGAAAATGTCCCTGCATCGGTATACTCTGACGGACGGGCAGGTGGGTGGAACAATGACACCTCATTGTTTGATAAATATTATTAGCAATACAGCAATAATTGTGGTGATTACATACTTTTTTTCACGATTCCTTGTCTTATACATGTGAAATCAAATATCATACATACCGACTTGCTGCATATATATATATATAATATTATGACTCATGAATTGTGATCGAACAGTGCAATATACATTGTTTATGTATTACCACCCGATTATGTGAATGTAGATGTGAACATTTTTGTTTAAATAAAAATCTCTACGACTGTATAATATAATATGTATGTGTTTATTCATTAAAAATAATACAATTTAGAAAAATTAAACATATATATATATATAAAATTAAAAATAATATTATTCTACGAATTGTTTATAAGCCATCTGCGTAATGCAAAAACTCTATGATATGTACATTGTGTGCGATCTAAGTCCATATGATATATACAACACGGAGATCTTAAGTCATAGTTTTCAACACGATTGTGAGAATAGTTCATATTATAATTAATAGAATTATTATTATTAGTATTATCATCGTAATTGTCGTCAGTAGATGACATATAAAGTCGATCCAGCTGATTTAATCGAGGACAGTCGTAATCCACGCCCAAATCGATGACATCGACTTCTGGAATGAAATCTTGTACAATGTTACGTTTTTCCGCACCTTTGACGTAGACACATTTGAAATGTAATGATTTTAAAATTCTTTCGATCTGCGAATATTCCACGTCACCGCAATCCAATGAAAGCTGATGATAGTTACGGTACAACCACGTCATATTCACTGCTTTACTTTTAGCCGTACACGGTGTTTGATTGTGTTTGAAAATATAATGTTGACTACCGCGGTTGTTTACATCGAAAATTGACATTTCTTTTATAAGATATTTAAAATTCAAACCTAGTATGTATTGAATATCTATGATAGCCGACGCCATAATCCACTTCGCCGAGAGTTAGTACAACTTTATATATAAATATGTATAACGCGTCTTACTGGTAACATATTAGGGTTCTGACTGTTTCCAATTCTCTGCGAATCTGTCCTCGAGTATAATTATTCTGGCGTACACATGAGCCAGTGAGACTTTTAAATCTTTAATATTTTTATTTACATCCTCTATGGACTCAATGCATGAATCGATTTTATTATTATTTTTTAAAATATATTTATCGGTCACCTGTACTGATCCGATTGTTCCTAGTCGAATTATTTACATTTCGTTCGCTAGGACTCGATCGTTGAACGACGATATTTTTGTATCGGTGACCGTGACTAAGTCAGCGTGTAAACCTAATTCATTGGTAAACTTTTCATCAAGCTTCGTGATTTTCGAATAATTTATTCCAATCAAATTAACGTGGGAGTCGAGTTCTTCGACAAACTTTTCTCTCATGTCGGTGATTGTCTTATTCAATTGACTAGACGGCGACCCCCCGAACACATCCATGACGTCGTGATAACTGCATTTATATTCTAAGATCGGACTTATTTATCCAACTATTATGCTCGTCGGTAAAACCTAACCAGCGGACGAACACCCGTTGGCCTTTGGTGCGAATAATTTTTTCCACTAGATAATCATCGGGTAGTTTCGTTTTACGTATTTCTTCGGCGTAGAAACCGCCGGCTATCGGGTTACCCGTATAATCCTGCAAGATGAATGTACACGGCGTAATCCTGTTCACTTTAATAATTGTAAATATTTCGGTAGACCAATTGGGCAAATATCCTTTGGTAAAAACACCCTTGTACACACTAACACGAACTTTGTCGCCCACGCTAAACTGGATTTTTGTGGTTTTCGCGGCAACGTTTTTTAATTTTACCCGTGACGGGTCGTCGTTGATTTGTAGCGGTGTCACACCAATCGTGGTATGCACCGTACTATTATAGTCATTAATTAACTCTGGTAAAATAGACGTCTAATCATGAGAACCTCTGCTAGTGAATTGTCTAAACATTCCAGCTTTTAAAGATCTATTAAATCTCTCAATTATGGAAGCCTTTAAAGCACTGAAAGTGCTATACATTTTTATATTATACTTGTTTACTAAGGCCTCGAAATTTTTATTGTAAAAATCGCGCCCCCGATCGACGTGTAATAGGTTAGGTCTATTCTGTGCAAAAATGCTATTAGCAGTCTTAGACACTTCGTTACCACGTTTAGTCCTCAATGCGATTCCAAAAGCGTATTTCGGGTAACAATCAATTACGGTCAATATGTAATTATAATTTTTATTGGCGTCGGCATATTGACGCATGTCTACAAGGTCCGCTTGGTATAAATCGTTTTTACTGTAAACAATAACGCGACGTCGCGAGTATGTCCTTCTCACCGCTCGTGAAGTTCGGCCGCGATCTCGTGCTGAGACATTTGGAATTTTTTTCAATATACCAGCCTCGACTAATTCTTCACAAATCGAGATTATCTCGTTACGAACCCCCGTATTACCCGCCGCGAGAGACGAATATAATAATCGTAATCTATTGACCAGCTCATTAGGATCGTTCCAATATACAATATTATGTTTCTGTAATCGTATATTTATACCACTACCAGACTTTTTGTCCTTGACCGCGATCAGTTTTGAAATTACTTTCGTATATTTCGCCTCTATGGAACTGCGGACACGCGCACCGTCTGTTGTCATGTGCGCTGATGTCAGAATTAAAATACGTTTATATGCACTTAAATCTTCATGTGAATATTTTTCAGCCGCTGGGGACTTGGCGAATAATAACTCGATAAGTCCGGGCGTTATAGAATAAAAACCGTCATCATCTTCGATATGCATTTCATTATCAATAAATTTAATCTCTTTGTTGCCCAAAACATATTCGCCACTTCTTAATTTTTTAGGTGCGTGTACTTTATCTAATTCAGTTATTGGCCACTGTCCGTATAGTTCATTCAAATCGTATTGCGACGTAAGCGACGACGGCGACGATGATGAGGCGATGGAATGTTTTTTATAGACATCCGGTAGCGATCGCGGTGATGACTGCCGCGACGACGATGGTGTGGGCGTCGGTGACGCGGGCGGGAGAGGTGGCGGGTGCACCGATGAATGTGTGCGGGGGTATCGATATTGTCGCGTATTTTATTAAGAGGATCGATAATAGAACTGAGTGTATTATTTACTAGTGATTCGGTTTCAAAACGGCCGGTTTTCAGCGCGTAATATTTTTTTTTTTATATTCATTCTCGCTTGAATAATATCCGCCAATAACGACGGTGACGGTGACACCGACGGCAAGTTGTTTACATAGAAGTGGGTGATAAATCTGAAATCAGGCTTCTAAGCATGCAAACATATAATACCTATACCATACTATACCTAACGTTGAGACTGAGTGCGATACTCTGCATATTATTCACGGTGAACAGTCCGAGATCACTAAGATTAAAATACCTACTGGATGTTATGAAATAATTGTTTTAGAAACTAAAATACGCGAAGTTTTAAAGGACATTGGTGTGCATTATTTTAGTTTGTCGACTAATAGCAGCACATTGAAATATACTATGCATTGTAATAGTGATATTGATTTAAACGTCGAAGATAGCATCGCGCCGTTATTAGGATTCGATAAGCGTATTTTGGTATGCAATCATAGACACGAGTCCGATCGCGTAGTGAAAATTATGAACGTTTATTACGATAAAAGTCGGATGTAACTTGGCTTTAGGTTCGTTCAACAACGGATGGCAATTGATACATGAATTTTATTCGATCTTTCCACCCGGTTATAAAACAGTTGAAATACCTAAATATAGTGTGTTGTATAAACTGAAAACAAATACGATTGATTTCGTACGAATTTCATTGACCGATCAAAACGGAAAGTTAATTAATTTTTGCGGCGAAGCTGTAAACATCAGACTGCTTATAAAAAATGGGTTTGAAATTTAATGACAGTAAATATGCTGTGAACAATGGTGAGGCACGCATTAAAGCCTCGACCGTTGACAGGCACACACTAAAACACGTCACAGCTGTTCGTTAAAAGTTAATCGTAATAATAAAAAAAAAAACAAAACGCTGACGCTCGATAATCGTAAATTTTTACGCTTGATCGCAAACAAGTAGTAATTTTTTTTTTTTTACTTTATATTATACATAAACTTTATGGATAAATCGTTTTTAGATGTGGGTGGTGCGTATGTAAATGAATCACCTATTCGGGAAATGTTTGTACATTCTTTCCTACGATTTTCCACGAGTGCGCTGGATAATGGGGACGAAATTCGTATCGCAATTCAAAATCGGGACGCACATACGCTACCGAGCGAAAGCTATATCTATATCGAGGGTAAAATAACGAAGCCTGACGAAATGAAGACAGTAATAAGCTTAGCACATAACGGGCTAACGAATTTATTTAACGAGATGAAATACGAGATAAACTCTATCGAAGTACAACGGGTTAAAAAACCTGGTATAACTAGTGCGATGAAGGGCTATTGTTCGTATTCGCCTACCGACGCGAATATCATGCAAAACGCTGCTTAGGATATCACTAACAAAAATACTAATTTCATTAAAGACGGTTCATTCAGCGGATGTATACCGTTAAAGCATGTTTTTGGTTTTTGCGAGGACTACAAGCGGATACTGGTGAATTGTAGTCAACAGCTGATTTTGAATAGATCGATATCAGATTTGAGCTCATTACATTTCACTACCGTTGTGGGGGAGGAATTTTCGAGCGAGCCGGTTAAGGATATGGTGAAAAAATTCAAAGTACAGCTGATGCGGGTGTTGTGGAAAATACCTGTTATTAAAGTCGACGATCGAGAGAAGTTGAAACTGTTGAAAATCATTGATAGCAAAAAAATGCTAAATTGCGCATTTAGGAACTTGGAGCTTTGCGAGTATCCAAATTTACCACAGACGAGCAAACACTCTTGGATGGTGAAAACATGCTCACAGGTAGAGAGACCTAGGTGCATAATAATCGCTTTTCTTACGAATGCACCTAGTACCGTGGCAGACGGTTATAACGTTGATTACGATGCGTGCTCGCTAACAAAGCATATATTAATTCAGTCGAATACCCGTATGAAAATTTCAACGAAAGTTTCGATAAAAATCTGTTCACCATGTTCTACCAGAATTACGTTGATTTCCAGAAACATTATTATGAGCGATTTAACGCTCAACCGTGTCTTACGAGAGAACAGTATAAAGAGTTGGGCCCATATACCTGCATAGATTGTTCGCGTCAAAATTATGACGCCAAGACTTCAAGTATCGATTTACGTATTGAGATAGAGGCAGCTAATAATTTCCCAGCCAATACGGCCGCCTACTGTCTAGTCATACACGATCGTATTGTTTAATATAATCCATTTACGGGTGAAGTGCAAAAAATATAATTCATGAACCTATATTATATGTATATATTGTATTTATGTTTTTCCTTAAAATGTTTACTTTTATTTTATGGTGAAATTATAATAATAATTATAATATATAATATGTGTCGTACTATATCTGATATCCGTATTAATAATGCTTCTTGGAATAAATAAACTAAAAATAATAATAATAAATATAACGCGTTTTGTTTTTTCTATATAATAGTGATTTTGGCAGTGTATATGTTACGGGCAAAGTAGACTTTCGGGCAATGTTTACATTGCCCGGTCTATGTATACTTTGCCCGATGTTTTTGGGCAATGCACTAAAATACTATTTTTGCCGGGCAGGGTTACACTTTGACCGGTACAAGTACACTTTGCCCATAGTAAATTGGACACGCTATTAATTGTAACTTGAGCTATTAACTTAATATTTGCTAAGTAAATTTTTTTTTTTATTGTGTTAAGCAGTTAAGAAGAAGTATAGTGAACCTAACCTAACCAAAGAAGATTTAGAGGCAGCTATTACGTCCATGAATACTGGAGATCATAGTGAATTTGATGAAGCATTGATTGAAGAAAATAATGAAGAAAAAAAATAGATAATAGAATAAATAAAATAACTGCTGTAAGAACAGAGTCAGTCGTAAACTTAAAAATTCAAACATTGCCCGAAAGTCTACTTTGCCCGTAACATATATATATATAGTAATATGTATAGAAATCTTATTTCACAATAATATACAAACAACGTGCAATATGAACGCGATGTTATGTAACAATAAAACAACGTATATATATATATATATTATATTGTGCCTAGTCGACTATTTTTCCTATCCTGATGGCGGTTGAATGAACCGTGTGGAATTCGGTGGACAGCAGCACATCAATAGTTTGTATAAGAAAACACCGCTGACCCGTCAATTTCATCGAGTCTGATCGGTTGTAAAAATAACGTATGATATATTATAATTTATAATATAATATAATATAATATAATAATATATTACCCATTCGATGACGTCAGCGGCGGCGTCGTCGTCGTTGATCAGATAGCCTGTACCGTTTTCACGCATTTTCTTGTGCCAACAATCAGCGAGTTGTTTGTGTGCAAACAATTTGATCTGGTTCGTGAAACTGTATTCATTTTTCGGGACGATATTCATTGTCGATAAACTGCTGTGGATATTGTAGATGATCGCTGTAATTTCTTCAACGGACGAGGATTTTTCGACGGGTACATTTGCGTATAAATATGTGGCCATAAGGTCAGTTTGCCCCATCTCCATATGACGTATAATGTTAGATTTTTGGGCCATAACCTCGTTGATAATCCATTGCACGTCTTGGAGCTTTAATAGATTTCGTCTGCTCAATAATACACGATATCCTTGCTGGTGGTGGGATTCGACTACCAGCATATTATCGCCGCGATAACTAATTTTAGACAGTGTAATTGTCTCGTCTTTGAGCAACAGTCTCTCGCGGCTTTTAATCGGTGTATCGGTTATAATCGATAGAATATTCCCCATCAACGAGTTAATGCGCCGTAAAAAATCGGTTGTTATACATACGAACCGTAATGGCGTGATTATCTGAATAGATACGTTGAAATCTTTAGACGGGTCGAGCCCGATGCTGATAGACTTACGGCTGACAAAATCTATGACGAAATTAGTGGTATCGATTAAATCGACGAGCGACATGTCCCCATCTAGCCGAAGTTGCACGTCACGTTGAGTCATTATTATTATTATTATTATTTATTATATCAAATATTATTTAAAATAATATTGTTATAAAATTTAACTTTGAATAGAATTGAAACATACTTGATGGTCAACGAACAGCTGCACCGGGAATGTGCAGGATTATCATATTATATTTTGGCAGTGCATGCGAATTAATAATTATCTTAGTTAATAGATCGTCCACGGTAAGCGCGAATATGCCTTGAAATATATGGTGAGGGGTGATGCTTTCATATATAGCATATATGTATAATATATATATATACGAGGAGTGTGTAGGCGATATAAGTAGTAATATATTACATTATCATACTAAGGTATATACTATAGAATGTATAGAGTATATACTTGGGTATACATACGTATATACTATAGTATGTACAGAGTATATAATATAGTATATATACGTATATACTAAAGTATGTATAGAGTATATGCTATAGTATATACTATAGTATGTATGGAGTATATACTGTGGTATATATATATATACTAGGCGCTCGGAGAGGCGCATGACGACGTAGAGGTGCAGGCTGGGGAGTGGGGGGGGGGAGGAGGAGCTCGGGGAAGCGCTTGATGACGTAGTTCTGGTGGGGAAGGGGGAGGGGATTGGCGGTGTGACGCAGGATGACGTAGGAGGCGCAGTATAGGTGGGGGGATTGGGGGAAGGGATGTGCAGAATGACGTAGTACTGGTGGGGGGAGTGGGGAGGGGAGAAAAGCTCAGAGAAGCGCATGATGACGTAAGGAAGTGCAAGGGGCGCAAGGAATCGCAAAGAAGGCGCAGTATAGGCTGGGGAGTGGGGGATGGGGAAGCGCGCATGGTGACTATGGTGTGAGGGGGTGAAGCGGGGGGCCCAGAACCGGCTATTTCATACTACTACCATTATTGAAAAATTCTTTGTATATATTGTGGATATTATATAATTTTGTAGTTTTGAATAGATTTTTAAATTGTAATAAAATATTACTTCAGGAAATGCATGGAATGATTCAGCCATAAATCGGTCTTGTATGAAAATTCCATTAAAGTTATTTGCCTCATCTGTTGAAACTTCAACGGTACAACTATGTTTGGTCTTCAATTTATTTATAACTTCAACTAAGTTATTGTTTGAATCATATTTTCCTTCAAAAAAAAAAAAAAGTATTTATAGAAATATTACCTAAATTAAAAAAAGAAATCACTAAATTAAATTATAATTATTTTCTTACTGGCTGTAGTACGGATGTTTGACAAGTCTTTCAAAGTTATAATTTTGCCACTATCATTCATTATCTTATTTTGTATCATTTTTTTATTGGCCTTCAGGTCCATCAGCTCTAATATAATAGCCTTATTTGCAGGTATGATTTTCCTTTGATTAGGGCGATGACTGTAAAACACCCGGGAAATTTCATAATTGTGAAGTTTTGTCATTTTGATAATTACAAGTGATTTACCATCGTCTGAAGCTCTCACATAAATTCCAGCTTCGCATCCTTGGCGCATTGTACTTAAACAATTTTAATATTTTGAATCTTGACTTTTAAAACTTAGTTATATAAAATAAATCTACTTACGATGTGAAACGTTGGTCAAGTGTATTATTTTTTTTGTAGCTACCTCCATGCACACAAAAAAACTTAATATAATAATACTTTAATTTACTTAATGCTGTAACCATTTTTCCATTTGGATATTTAGCATTTATTGAGGCCAATGTCTTACAGTCTTTTACAAAATAATCGACATAATTTGTGTCTTTGTAGACCTCAAAACAACTTTCAAATTCCTCAAACGATTGAAAAGTGTCTAAGAGTTTGATACTTATATTATAAGAAACTTTAAAAAAAACTTTTAAAAACAAAAAAACACACTTTGAAAACTGAAAAAGTGAAAAAACTGTGAATAAACTTCTATAGGTAACTGTGAATAAACTCGTATAGGTACTTGTCATGAAGTTATACAATTTAAGGGAAAGATACCTATAAAGGTTAATAAAGGCCAAATAAACAATTAAAGTTTCCCTAATAAAATAACTATTTTTATATATAGTGTTGAGACTTCTCTAGATAAATTCATCTAGATAATTAACTAGATAAAAAAATACTCATCTATTATCTTATCTAGATAATTATTTTGTCATTTATCTATTGGTTATCATAGATGATATATTTTCTTATCTAGATAAATTAATTTAAATCGTATACATTTTTCATGAATAATATTCATTTTTTTACTAAAATGTTCTATCAAAGCCGAGGACAGAACATTATCCAACAGTACATATTATACTCACAATATTAACATATTGCCATAGCCTACTAGCAAATTATATAAAGTTATACTTTGAGACGTTATTTTACGAAGATTTTCAACAAAATTAATTGGTATAGGTTATACCTAATCTATAGATAATAGATAGCTACATAGGCCTGCTAACGGGGGGGGGGGGGGTCCTCCAGCGAGCTGGAAGAAACGCACGCGATCAATTCGCCAGTCGCCACACAAAATAATAATATAAACAATATTATATAATATTATCGAAATTTGATTCATGGTACCATTGATTATAAATACTACTATACTATAGTACTTATTTATAATCAATGCGGGTGTTAACGATTGACGATTTCAACAATTCGCGTAGGCAATACATTTGGAAAAACTCAAAACACTAAAAATAGCTTTCTATACGAAAAGATACGACTGTTTATTGTTTAGACATGTAGTGTGCGTGCGTATGTAATCGGCAGCCTTCAGTTTACCGAGTATTGACCAGTGAGTGCTGGCTCTAGTGTTGACAGTGTTGTATAGTTTAAACTTTTATCATGGACCGTTTTATTACGAAAAAAATTCGTCTAGATCTAGCAACGGTGGCAACTGAAGAAAATGTTGACGATCCACATTCAACAATAGACAAATCTAACCAAAAATCTACTAAAAATTATTTTTATCTACAATATTATCTAGATAAAGGTAAGATTATCTTTATCTGTATCTAGATAAATGTTTATAAAATTATCTGCATCTTATATAGATGAAATTTTCGTTATCTATTCTCAACACTGATTATATATTTGAATTAGGCGCCCAATGCTAAATGGCAACAGGTAATTGTATCTATCCGGGCGCCCTGTGCTCTAGACACAGCGTATATTATATAACTATATAACACTATAATTCTTATTACACCTGTATCAATATATTATATATATCTATAGATGTCTTTATTCATTTAATCACTCGGTATCTCAGTTTGATTTGTTTTTCTTTACTGAACAGTATAGTCCTGCGCAGACATTTGTGGCAGAGTGGGCTAAGTCAATAAAGATTAAGAAACCTGAACTCTGATGGAAGAAACAATTAAAATGTTACATACTTTAATTTATCTACTCATAATCACCCACTATTTAAGGTACTAATCATTTATATGATAAAAAACAAATACATATTTTTTAAAAATTAAATAAAAAACATTTTAACTGTCAACACAGTTTTAAATTTTAAATAAATACAATTTCGCAATCTGTAATGGTAATAATGTAATCAATTTAATTTATTATTATTTACTATCTTAATATAATGTAGTGTAATATTAAATATATTTAAATATTTTTAAATTAGTTGCAAAAAAAAAATTGGGTAACAATTAAGAGTCAACCTCTCTGTGGTGTCTCCTGAGTTCTGAGTAACACTACTAGACTCAAAAAGTAAACTTTTATCTGTTAATTTAACTTTTTAACTAATTTTGATACTTTTTTCCATTTTAACTTCCTTAATTTAACCAATAATAATAATTAGTTGCTTTAACTTCCAAAATATTCAATTAACTTTTTCCGCCTTTTCATAAGTATTAGTTACTACCATAGAACCATAGCCATTTTAACATTAATCTTTTGAAAATGTTATGGATACAGATGATAATATGTTAATTTATAACATAATTTTACATGTTTCTAACTCATAATAGAGTTAAATAGCAATAAATTATTATTACTATTGTTATCACAATCATGTTCGACTAAATACTTCTAATGATCCAATTGTACTAATCCATGAGGTGTCTAAATCGGTGGTGAAAAGGCCAAATGTCGTAACCCTCACTTTTGTTCAAAATTGTGGTTACAATGAAATTATAAAATTCATATTATTTACTTGTGTTTAACCAACTGTTGTAACTCACATTACGATTTAATCATTATAATTTTTAACATTTGTTTATTTTAACGTCCGTAAGCCAATATGATAAATAGTTACAAATGCTGTAAGCCATATTTTTAAAACGTGAGCCTCAAGATTTTGATTTTGATTATGCTTTATTGTTGTAACCCATGTTACGTCCCAACCGACATTGATATATACATCAATGCAGAAATGAATACGTGATGTAATAGGTTATGATGAGTGTTTATTTAACAAAGTACAAAATTACAATATCTATGGTGGAGAAAAAGTGGTATTACGACTCTAATATAGAATTTAAGACTGTGAGTGGTGTTACGACCTGACTCTAAACTTCCCTAACCGTCTGATGAGCTCTTGTCATGGTTAGGTTAGGTTAGGTTAGACTCGAGGGGCTATATTATTGCCGTAAATATTTCAGCCGAAAATATATCATCCGAAAATAAATTTACGAAAATTATTTTATCCGAAAAATATTTTTTTAGAAACGTATTTTATCTGAAAATTATTAAACTCGAAAGTAAAATACACGAAAAATATTTCATCAGAAAATATTATACACGAAAATAAGTAAGCCGAAAATATATTAGTCGAAAATATTTTAACCGAAACGTTTTTAATCCGAAAAGTATTTCTTCCGAACCGTATTTTATCCTAAAATAATATAGCACTTGATAAGCACTTGTCCGAAAAATTATGAGGACCCGCACAAATGATAAGGTTAGAAATTCGAAAAAGTAGTACCAACTGACTAAATCAAAATTACCTAATTAATTACATATTCAATTATATAATTTATATTGATAAAAATTATATTATTATGATAAAAGCTATATTATGAAAAAAGTGATTTCAATAATTTCGCGCTTTTATTTGAAAACCAATGCATGTTATCATTCCCTATTATAACTAGATGGAATTCATTTTTTATGTTAATGTTTTAAATTGTTTTTTGACTTCTTACCTGAAGTGAATAAAGGTATATTGGCATCATGTTTTCACCCAGCATATAAACTTAGATGGATACCCGAGAACAATGATGTGGAAAACAAACGAATTCAAAACTTGTGAATAAATACTGTTGAAAAGTTTTTTATGGAAACCACTTTTATAGTGTTATAGATTCAGTTGAAGCAGATGAATATTAATTTTTTTTATGAATATATCAAGAACAAATAAAAGTACAAAATGTACAAAACACATTATATATTTCATTATAATTGTAATTTGTAAAGAATATTTTATACAAATAAATATTAACTATTACAGTATTGTTATATAAACTTTTAAAATGTTTTAATTATAATAAGCAAATAAATAAATAAATACAAACATATATAATTTATCAGTGTAACTTTTAACTTTAAATTTAACTTAGTTACATAACTGTAACTTTTATTCATTTACACAACATTGCTGTATCTAGTATCTTATAACTAGTTATACACTTTTAGAGTTACTTGTAACTTGTAACCAGTTACAATAAATTGAGTAATTTGTCCAACCCTGCTTACTTGCAGTGGCGTGTATAATAAAAAAATTGGTGTTGCTCAAATAATTTTAGGTGACCAACTCCTCATAATACTGTTATACCGACCTATAAAATCACCTATTTTTTCATCTATCAATACTCATATTTAAGGGGTGTTGCTTGAGCAACACTTGGACCATACGTTACACGCCACTCTTACAAGTTTATAATGTGCTTACATTATGTAAGTTTATTGTGCTATTAATGCAAAATGTCGAAAAAGAAATGGTTTCTATAGAAAATTATCATGCTTGACCTCCCAGCATAAAGTTTGTTTCGTTCTTAGGTTAACGACAAACAAGAAACAATACCAATAATATAAATAAAATAGGTAACTAATTTGAATTTTATTTTTATGACTGAGAGGAGGGAAAGAAAGATGAAAAACAATAGATACAAATTATTAGATGATAAAAGTTTTATTAATATCTTTATTTGCATATTATTTATCATTAAGTCTTAACAGTTTTTGAGATTTTTTTGTAATTCAATAGCATTTAGCTACATACTACTGTACTGTTTACAAACGTGTATATAGCTGTTTTTTCACATTTCTTCCACAACAAAACTGAATGCAATATTTAATTAATGGTAACAACATTCAATTAAAAAATAATATAATTGACTTTTAGGACCTGCATGCATGTTGGTTTAGGTATTGTTGAATACAATCATTATCACAACGTTGAACATTAAGAACATAGTAGGTATTAGGTAGTATTGAATAAAATAATGCATATATATAAGTATTTACTAAAATATATTTAGTTGGTAATAAATTTCCTGTTTTACACTGGTCAAATAGTATAAAAATTATAAAACACAAATCAGTATGTATTATTAATCATTAATCATTATATTTATCGTGTTAACTGAACAAAATTGTTCATTTATAGATCATTTAATCCACGATCATGATTATGCAGTGCATGACATTGATTAAAATGGTAAGTTTATTGCATATTATAACAATTATATTAAAACTCTAACTTTTTAATGAAACGAGTTATTCTAATTGACATTCATTGTAACCTAAACTTTGAAAATATCAACCATGTAATTATTGTGATTACATGTGTAACTGTAATAACAACTGCATGTAGTAAAACTTAATGACATTTTTTAAAGAGTGAACCTAAAAGTTGAAGTTAAATGCCCATTTTTTCATTACTCGTAAACCACCATGTGGAAACCGTTTTTTCAGAAGAAGTTTTTTCAAACAGAATAATGCATGCATACATCAGTTCCTGTATCTTGCTGACTAAAATTGAAAAAAAACCAACAATATTAAATAAATTATTTTGAAAATTGTATTAATTTAATGGCTCAATGTCATATTAAAAATCAATGTAGTAATATAGTAACAAATCAACATCATTCATAGTCCCAAGACATAGTTTGTTCCAATATAATATAGCAAACATCCTTATGTTATCCTTGTGTTGTGAACCTATAGCGTTTGTATTATTTAAAATAAAATAAAAAAATAACAATATAAAAACGTTAACTTTTTAATTTAATGAATAATTAGTAACTCTATCACTATTTACCATTACTATACAATTTAACAGTAAGGGCCATATTCATAGGCGATGCTTAAGAATCAATATTGCTTAAGTTAATTTTGGTAATTTAAAAAATAAAAAAATGTTGATAGTAACAAAAAGCAATGCTTAAAATAGGTCTCCACCATCCTTAGTTTACTATTTATGTAACGGGATAAAATGGAGTGCCCATTTAGGTGGCGCACTCTCGTTGCCCGTTATCCAACCGGTCCACCACACCGCCGCCACACACTCTCGCGCATCGCAAAACCAACCATCGCCGTGAAATCACAACAACGCCCGTTCCGACGCACTCTAGATAGCGTGGATGCATCACAAAATCTCTGACGGTACGCCGCCCCGACTAGAAATTCAACAACACAAAAACCCTTCAACTTAAAACCAACATTTTGATATATAATAAAATCTTTTTGAAGGGGTTTTAATATAAATGTAAACACCATAAATCACAAAAGGCACCATGCCAAATCAACACACCACGCGATAACCTGTAACAACATAAGTATTGGCCGTGGACACAGCCTATAATACCATTGTCCCCGCTGAGTGAGGTGCACATGTGATCCGTACGGTAGTGAAACGCCGCTAGACACGAACACATTCTCCAAACTACATACAGCATATCCCCCTAGCCTGCACAAGTCGAACGGTTGTAAGACGCCGTTAGATACGGATTTGCTACAGGCTATACTATGACAAATTACATAGGTATGTTAGCAACTTGTGATACGCATGTCTGTGACGTAAGCATTTCTACAACAGGCTGAGCGGTGAAGTAGTGGTGAAGTCTTCGGCGGCGGCGGCTATTTGCGGCAGTGGCGGCGGTGGACTAATGAGAACTGGAGAAATGCCTACGTCACAGTACAAGGCTGGGCGGAGGGTGGATGCGCGTTTTGTTTCTAAACCCGTAATATTGCTGACATACCTATTTATTTTGTCATGGGCTATACCCAACAACCACAGATCTACACTAAGTCAGTCTGGTTGTCACCCTGTTCTCCTTCTCGTGCCGTGAGACGTCGCCAAGTCCGATTCCGCCGCCACTACGAGTTCACGTTGTACTGTTACGTCAAGCCGTCGCCATCGAGCTGAACCGCCGAGTATTCCAGTCACCGTAAACAGTCTACACGCCGTCATTCTTGAACGGGCCACTACACTGTTACAAATAACTACTGGACAAAACCGTAAGTTATATGTCACACATTCCCACCCTTATATGTAAATTCCCATTAAATTATTTTGAATGTACACTCTTGGAGTATTATATCCTGAATTAAAAGAAAATATTGTACAAAACTATAATGAAACAATGTTTGTCAAATTATACCTGAATAAATATTATTAATTCAACCATACAACATTGTCGTTTCGTTACATCTACTATAGATACGGCCCTAAACAATTACATAATCTCAGGTTTAAATCCACATCTGACTGCAACTTTGTAACATCGTTTTAATGTATCTGTTGAGTTATTTCAGATGTATCATAACCAATAAGTAATAAATTATAGGCATTTTAATACTATATACAGAACTTACATGATTATAGTCATATTAAAATATCAATTAAAATACATTTTATTATAATCATTTTTGAGACGCATACATCATTACCTTTGATGATTGAAATTTTAAGTTCATCAATTATTTAAACAATTGTTCATGTTGAACACCCTTAAATAGATTTATTATCGATGTGATTATATGAATAGGTAACTACTTCTTAGAAAACTACTGGCATAGAATGTTGTATGTTTCTGGCGTAATTATCAAATGCAAACAAACGTATGTAAATATGTAATAGTTTTTACGTTAAATAAATCCATTATAAGTTGTAGATGACGTTCACATAAGATAATATTATACTTTTAAGTTCCCAAACGTTTCGATTTAGGCCCTTCTAAAACGTACTCTCGGCGTTGGGGAAAAGACTTTGTACTTAGAAAATTACGTAGTTACGTGTATTTTGGATTTTGGGTTTTCGTTTGATCACTACGAAACTCGAGATTCTGGTCTTTTGGTGTACAATAATTCAAGAAGGCCCTATGACCGAAGTACGTATGACTATTATTTCGACCATAATCGGAGTAACAAAAAATTGAAAAACACATTACCTATGTGATTATTCGTATAACCACACGTCTCCTATATGGTATATACGTCTGTTTAATGTTTTAAGTAATAATTATTTTGAACTTTTTTATCGCATTTATTTTAGTAGACGTGTAGCTCATTATATATTATTGTAAATCGATAGGTTTATAAGAATAAAATATTAAAACCTATTAAATAATATGTCAATTCACTCTAATATATACATTTTAGCTAACAACACAAAATTGGAACGGCTGGATGTAAATTTGAAGTACTAGCTCCTTCAATATTGGTTGTATCGTCTTGAGGTTCAATTCAGTTACAACTCTAGATCATATTTCTGTTCTCAAAAAAGCTGCGTATCAATTTTACTTTGGAGAAATTAGAAAAACAAAATTTCCCCCTCAATTTTTTTTTTGAAAAATTCAAATTTTGAACATGTAATTTACTTCCTTAATAATTGAGATAAAAAAACTTTTACTAGCTGGGAAATTATTTACGTACGCTTCTGCTTCGATCCTTAAAGGTTTCATAAAGATAGTACTTTTATTGATGGATTTAGGTTTTCGATATAATACGAATTTGAAAAACCTATCTAAAACATAAATCATTCAATAAAAGTCCTATCTTTATGAAACCTTCGAGGATCGAAACAGAAGCGTACCTATTTCATTGGTCATCTAGTAAAAGTTGTTTAACTCAATTATTAAGGGGGTAAATGTTGTGTTCAAAATTTGAATTTTTCAAAAAAAAAATTGGCGGGAAATTTTGTATTACCAATTTTTCAAACTTAAACCGAGTCACAGTTTTTTTGAGAACAGACATTTAATCTAGAGGTGTCACTGCATTGAACCTCGAAGATTTCAAGACGATATGATCAATATGGAAGTTTTTAGGTTTTCTCAATATATTACAATTTTGAAAAAACAGTGAATCACCTTGGAACACTCCACTTCTAGTAGTCCCGAAGAAACCTGACGTCAATGGCCAGGTTAAATACCGTGTCTGCGTGGATTTTCGCCGACTGAACGAGGTCACGATAAGGGATGCTTTCCCACTTCCAAACATCGTGGATATTTTGGACCAATTAGGGTGGTCAAAATATTACAGTACCTTGGATTTAGCACATGGGTACCACCAAATTCCGATGGATCTCTCCGACCGTAGCAAAACGGCGTTCTCTACAGACCAGGGACATTTCGAATTTGAACGAATGCCATTTGGTTTGAAGGGAGCTCCAAGGACCTTCCAGAGGCTCATGAATAAAGTCTTAATCGGTATAAACGGAATCAAAGCATTCGTTTATCTAGATGATATCATCATCTATGCAAAAGATCTAAATGATCATTTACAGAAAATCACCGAGATTTTTCAGAGACTCCGCCAATACAATCTCAAACTTCAACCACTAAAGTGCGAATTTCTTCGAAAAGAAGTTAATTATCTCGGACATCAAATCACTGACGAAGGGGTCAAGCCAGATCCTCAGAAGATAAATTGTGTGAAACAATTTCCAATTCCAAGAACTGTGAAAGAGGTTAAGTCTTTTTAGGCTTATCAGGTTAGTACAGAAGATTCATCAGGAACTATGGGCAGATTGCTAAGCCACTGACCTCATTGTTAAAAAAGGACGTGACGTTCAGGTGGAGTGACCTTTGCCAACAATTTTTTGAAAGACCTCTTGACATAGGCTCCGATATTACAGTATCCGGATTTCTCTAAAACCTTTAACTTGACTTGCGACGCAAGTGACTACGCAATTGGATGTGTACTGTCGCAGGGACCGATAGGAAAGGATTTGCCAGTAGCATTTGCATCTCGCACCTTAAATAAGGTAGAAGTCAACTACAACACAACTGAGAAAAAGCTAACCAGTATAGTATGGGGAATTAAGATGTATAGACCTTATTTATTCGGGCAAAAGTTCAATATAATTACCGATCATCGAGCACTAGTATGCTTGTTTAATATTACCGATCCAGGATCAAGACTCACTCGTTGGTGCCTAAAGTTGGAAGAGTATCAATATACAATACATTTCAAGCCAGTAGTGAACAACACAAACGCCGATGCGCTGAGCAGAATTCACCGAGTTACAACCAGAATTCAAAGTGCAGAAAGTAGTGCAACACATCCAGATACTCCGGGCCAAAATATCTCAGAAACTCACGATAAAGAAGAACCCCTCTCACAGCATGAGCCATCTACTAGTTCTGATGACTCACATGCCACAAACAAATATCAGAAATTCCTGCAGGCTAAGTCAGAACATATAGCACTAACACCTAACCTTAAGGAAATCACAGGGGACATATTCGAAATGAAAAAAGGAATTGCATTGGAATTCCGTAGGAAATTTGGAACTTGCAGGGAACTGAAAAAAAAAAATCGAAAAGTAACAGACATCTTAATGTCACAGACAGATCAACGAAAGTTACTTCATATCATCACCAAGAAATCATTCCATCACAAGCCAACATACGAGACAATTTTCAACAGCCTACAGAACCTCAAGGCGTACTGTATAAAATATGGTATTTTTAGACTCACTTGCCCCAGATTAAGCTGTGGCTTAGACGGACGTAAGTGGGAAGTCATTCGTGACATGCTACGGTTCATTTTCCATGGCTCCTTGGTACATATTCTAGTATACACACGAGATGAGCTAACGGAGGATGACAAGCAACGAATCATACAAGAGCATCATGAAAATCCACTTGGTGGACACCAAGAGATTTCACGCACACATAGTAAAATATCCCAATTATACCAGTGGCAAGGGATGAGAGCGCAGATTAGAGAGTACATAAAGAAATGTCCAGTCTGCCAAGTCAATAAAACTCCAAATCAGACTATCCGGGAGCCCATGGTTATATCGACCACTGCAACTAGGCCTTTCGAGAAAATCTTTATGGATATTGTAGGGCCTTTGCCAAAGTCCTATAACGGTAACACCTACATCCTAACACTAATTGACGATTTCTCGAAATTCGCTTGGGCTTAAGCCATGAAAGATCATGAGGCAAATACTGTCTCACAACATTTCGTCACACAGTTCGTATGTTTACATGGACAACCACAGTCTCTGGTGACTGACTGTGGTACAGAATTCTTGAGTAAGGTGTTCAAAGAAGTTTGTAAACTCTTGAAGATAACGCAAACCTCAACGACACCGTACCACCCGCAGAGTAATGAGAGCTTGGAACGCAGTCACAGAACTCCCGGAGAGTACTTGAGAAATTACTCTAGTAAAAATCCCCAAAATTGGGACGTTTACGTTCCCTACGCAATGTATTGTCACAATTCATCCGTACATTCAGCCACGGGGTTCCAGCCGCATGAAGTGGTATATGGTCACCCGTTGGTAGTACCCACATCGTTTACACGAAAAACAGAACCTCAATACAACTATCAGGACTACCAGTACGAGATGAAACGGTTAATGCAAGAAACTCACCAAATGGTAAGAGAGCAACAAATAAAATTCAAAGAAAAATCTAAGGATCGCTATGACCAGAAAGTAAATTCAATAGAACTAAAAGTGGGTGATAAAGTGATAGTACAAGAAAAGGCTAGTAAGGGTAAATTGGCACCCAAGTGGCTGGGTCCATTCCCAGTAGTAGAAGTGAAAGCAGACTCTCCCAATGTTACTATCTTAAAACGTAACAAACAAACGCTGTTGCATAGGAATCTATTAAGGTTATTCAATGAATAACTACTAGTGTTTTTCAGATTGTATACTATGATCATATCCGGAAAATCAGAACATTTAGACAAGAACATCCAAGTGACGACCCTTAGAAATGCGACAGGCCTCTATTTTGAATCGATAAGTCAGCTCCGAACCTCCAACACCAACTGGGATTTTGTAACATACGTCAACCTAACCACTTATCACCTTAAATTTCGGACACTCCAGAATTACTTTCAGTCAACTAGTGACATATGTGTACTCCTAAAAGTCTAGGAAGACGAGACTTTAAATTATGCTTGTATCACTTTTATGCAGACAACATATCCATTTGTCCATGAAATTGAACTTAATTTTAATTCAGTTATGAAAGTCTTAGCACCCGGTAGGAAACCTCCAGAACATCTAACCCAACGAACACGGGGTCTAATAAATGTGGTAGGTAGGTTAACGAATTTCCTCTTTGGTGTCTGCTCAGACGAGGACGCCGAATTCTTCTACACGAATATCCAAAACCTCAGAGATTCAAACGAAAAATCCTTACACCTCGCTTATGAACAATTACGAATTGTTTCATCCGTTGTTCAAGACGTGAATTTTACAGTTCATGACTTAACAACAGATTATCATTAAACGAGATAAACTATCGACAGACTCTCAGAACAAGCCAAACGCATGTTAAATGTAATCGACATTCTAAGCGTAAAAACTAAATTCGATGAGCACACAACCATATTAGGGCTTTTGCTAAACCAGTTTGCGTGGGAAACCCAGAACCTCCAGACTATAGTTAATTTCGCGTTGAACGGATTAATGCACACCAGTGTATATCCACCCTCTGAACTATATCATGAGCTAAAAGAAATTCAACTTACGTTACCACCGACACTGGAACTTCCTGCAATGGAGTCCCATTTAGCACTTCCAGAACTTTTCAGAGCATCCACCTTAAGCGTAGTATATTCACAACAGACCCTCATGTTTATAGCGAGAATACCGTTATTGTCAAATATACCTTTTAACATTTACCATAACATCCCCTTGCCTATAAAAGTGACACCAGGAAAAATAGTGTTAATAAAGCCCGATACTCAATATTTAGCAGTAAGTTCAAATAGTGAATTCCATTTCAGTCTAACAGAATCTCAGTACATGAATTGTAAGACACTGTTTTCCTACAAATTATGTTTAGGATTAGACCACTTTAGTGGTTGAAGTTTGAGATTGTATTGGCGGAGTCTCTGAAAAATCTCGGTGATTTTCTGTAAATGATCATTTAGATCTTTTGCATAGATGATGATATCATCTAGATAAACGAATGCTTCTTGTGAGTTTCTGACCCGTTCTTCTTCCCTAGCTGCTTGTATGGCCTTGTCCAACGTTAACGGATTTCTTGCCTTGATGAAATCTTTTAGAGGTCCTAGTCCCTCTACGAATACTTGGATGCTTTGCTTCTTGATACTTGCTCCTAGCGCTTGAGCTACCTCCCAACTGTGCCCATTTGTCTCTTGCTCTATGATAAGAGTTTGGAGTTGCTCAATCCTATTTGCGTAGTTAGTTACATCTTCTCCGATTTTCTGTCTTGTTGAATACAACTCTGAGAATAGGTAAGTGGTCGTCCTCTGCGGTTCCAATGCAGATTTCAACGCTTCCTTCAGTTCAGTCCAATGTCTAATTTCCTTGTACTTGACTGCCTGACGGGCTTTCCCTGTCAGTCTAACTTGGATTCCTTGGAGAAGTCGAGCCTGTACATGGTCATGTGTGCATGCTAACGCAAACTTGCATTTTTCCAAGATATCTCTAATTCCTCTTGCTTGTCTCCACTGAACGAGCCTGGCAAGAGTTTTAAAGCAGCCTCCAATCCTATTGTCTCTCCTCTTGGTCCGAATGAATATCGTACATTTGCTTGTCCTTCCGAATTTACCATGATGCTTTGCTGGTTATTACCGATAACACTCGTTGTTTGAACTATTTCCCGAGTTATTGGATTCATGGTTTGTTCACTAGAGTTAAGATGAGGGGAAAGTATATTCTGGTTTAAAAGATTTTCTTCAATTGAATAGTTTAAGATATTACGGGTGAGGTGATGTTCTGCTTCCTCCAAAACGGCGAATGCGTGCGTGCGTAAGTGAGTGTCGTTCTATTCGGGCGGCACTATCGACACGGCGGCGGCGCGCGTGTATTATGATTTCTGAGTCGTTTGTGTGTGTGTGCGCGCTTCAATAAATTGACCTTCGGTTTCAACGGCAACACGTACAACGGACGCGGCGACGGCGATGCTCGTATTTCAGATTCGCGATTGTGTGCGTGCGTGCGTTACTAACCAGTCGTTTGGGCGGCGCTACAAGTACGGCGGTACTGCGCGTTCCCTTTCCTTGTCGTACACTGGAGTTTCTGTAAACCTCGATGTTTTGGATTTCCTGGATACTCTGGATTTTCTTGATACTTTGGATTCTTCTTACTGTTGGTTCACGAGACGCATCAGATTTTCTGGACACTAATCGTTTCACGGATTCGATTTAATTTATACTAAAAGAAATATAGCTTTACGTGTTATTCTTAATGCTTAGCGTACAGATAGGTACTGGAATCAAATGGTGATCCCACCGCTGCCACCAAAAATGTTGTGTACGTCTACACGACAAATTAAAAAACTAGTACGCTGGCAAAATAACCGACTATATCTTTTATTATTAAGAATGTAAAACAATTTAATGTACATGAGTTCGGAGGTTCGGATAGATGTTCTGCTGGAATACGACTGACTCCCCTTGGGGACGAGCGCGGACGACAGCTCGCTGTGGCTACCAAAACTGTCCACGCAGCGGAATGTCATATGCTGTCGCCGTGCTCGTTCCCACGGGTCCTTGTATACATATATATAAGAATAACAGATGGACACATATATACATGGTTACATAATATATAATATAGATATAATAAGAATTGCTTATATTACGATTTACTACTTCTAAATATAATAGGTTTATAACAATACTAATTGCCTTAATAGTTATATCGTCAAATATTTTAGAAACGTGCGCTACGCTGTACATAGTTAATACATGATTACTTAATGCATAGGTACGTAACACCCACATGCAAATGCTATGATAAGAAAACGTAAGATCAATATCTTTTTTTTCATTTTGCTACATTGTTGTAAGTTGTAACCCACATGCTGAAAGCTGAAATATTAAAAATGTAGTGTAACCGAATGAATGTTCTAGAATGTATGAAAAGAAAAACTTAAAGATAAAATACTATTCATTGAAATTTTTTGGTAAAAATTTTGTTTACAGGATAAAAAAAATAAACAATGTAAAACCAATAGCTTTCTCGCTCCGCTCAGAATCTAAAAGTGGGCCGCACACCAGAGAAATTATAAACACGAAACTTGTAACATGAAATACGAAACTATAATTGCATGAAACCAGCCGATATATTTGCATAGGGAAACACACACCGAGTTTCATGCAACTATTTTTATTTATAGTTTACGAAATTGATAACACGAAATTTGTTATTCTGGTTTCATTGTTTCAGTTTCATGAACATTTTCACACAGTCATGCACGTTTTTAGTTTTTACTGAGTGAATTATGCTCTATCATATTTGATTTATAAACTTATTTACTATTGAATATTTTTATATTAATATTAATATTTATTATTAATATATTAATACTTAAAATACTAGTGCTAGTTTAAAAAACAATATTTTTTTCGAATTTTTCCACGTACTGAAATAAAGTAAGTTAAACAAAATCATACTTTAAATTATACTTTATATACTTATTTATTTATATTCATATATTTTTTGTTCAACATATTCTGTAGTTAATTAAAAATGCCAAAAAAAGAAGATCCTGTCTTTAATACACTATTAGTTGAAGCAGTAGAAAAATATCCATGTTTGTATAATTATAATTTAAACGAATATAGCAAACGTGAGTCAACCCAACTAGCTTGGGAAAGTATTGCTAAAGAAGTAAACGATACAGGTTAGTGTTAATATAAATAACTATTTTGTATTGTAAATATTATAATTATTATTATTGATATATTTTAAATATTATAGTATGTAAAAAATGATTTTTTAAAAATGTAAAAACAAGTTTGGGAACATCAGATTGGGTATCTTGTTATTATTTATATTACTTACAAAATTATGTTAATAATAAAAGAAACATAACAATTAGCTACTGAATATAACTAAAAATATGTTTAATATTATATAGATGCTAACTATTTTGTTCAACTGCGTATTTCCACTGCCACGGTAATGAAACTTCTGGTCTTAAAAAATAACTTGATAAATATTCTCGCACAGAACTTGCTGTCGATAAATTATGAACTGCTTGTTGGTGTTGTGTTAAATGCTGGGGAATATTAATTTCATATTCACTGTTCATATTTTGTGATTCATATAATTTTCCCTCAGTTTTACGTATGTAATTGTGAAGAGCACAAGCACATTTTACAATAGATATTACAGTTGACTCAGAACACGCGATTGGTGTTTCAAAAACTCTGAACTTGGAAACCATCATTCCAAAGGCGCATTCGACTGATTTTCTACCTCTACTTAATCTGTGATTGAAAATTCGTTTTTGATCGTTTAAAGTCTTCTGTGGATATGGTCGTAGCAAATAAGATTTTAAAGGAAAAGCTTCATCCCCACAAAAATAATATGGAAAATTGGGACCTTCATTGTCGTGTGGTAAAGGTTCTGATTGCGGAACGTTCATTCCTCCAATTTCTAACCATCTACCCAAACGAGATAATCTAAACACACCTCCATCGCTATTTCTACCTAAATCTCCAATATCCACAGTGATAAAACAGCCGTCTGCGTCTGCACAAGCAAGTAGTTGTATTGAAGAAAAACCTTTATAATTAAAATTTCTTGATCCTGTGTTATTGAATTTTTTTATGCGTTTTTTTTAATGCCGTCGATTGAGCCCAAACAATGGGGTAGTTGCCATAATAAATCATAACGTGCAGCAATATTTTTCCATAGTTCTAAACTTGGTACTGGTAAATAGGTAGGTTGTAGACACTCCCAAATAGCTTCTGTCGTTTCTGCAATTATTTTACCAACAGTAGTCTCTCCTCTCATAAAATGTTGAGCTAATGCTCTAAAATTACACCCAGTGGCTAAAAATCTGAAATAATATTTTTTTTAATAGACTTAAATCAATTTTTTAATATTTTTTAATAATCTAGTTTTAATTGTCAGAGGAATTTTGAAAAATATTTCCCACATCGTCCGCAATAGGGGATACGTCCAAATAATAAACCAATCGTAACAAATTTTTTTTTGTGTAGATTTGACATGAGGTTAAGAAAATTATTTATTTTGAAAATATGACAAATAGCGCTACAATTAAAATATATACAAAAAATGATATATGTGAATCGTATAAATTATTTAAATAATTAATCCTAAAAATGTTTAATGGTCGATATTAATTAATAATATATAAATTTGTTTAGTTATCAACTGTAAAGAGACGTGGAGGAATTTACGGATTGTATTTACAAGAAATATTACCAAAAAAAGTGGATCAGCTGCAAAAAAAAAATATTACCTTACAGACAAAATGCAGTTTATAAGACCTTATCTGAACTTGAAAAAAGGAAATTTACTACCGGGAAATTTACCTTCTCCTACACATCACAATGACAACGACCAAGGCGCATCATCTTATCAAGACAACTACAATACCACAGATTTATGCAATAATATAACAATAACCGAAGAAATTCCTTCAACAAGTACAAATAACATTGTAGAAAATAAAGTCGTTGGCATTGAACCACCCTTGAAAAAGAAGAAAAATTCAAATAATATCACTAGTGTAGATGAATGTGTAATAGATTATATTAAGGCTAAACAACGTACTTCAGAGGAAAATCCAAAAAAATTATTTTTGTTAAGTTTACTGCCAGATTTGAATGAAATGAATAATACACAATTTAGAAAATTTCGTACTCAGGTGAATGTTTTGATTGATGATATTTTAAAACCTACACAGGATACTAGTCATGGTAACAACACAAGCTTGTGCTCTACACCACTAAGTTCATGGGTTAGTGAATCCTCATCAGGACTTGATTATGTACCGTGGAATCAAACTTCATCATCAGAAACAACATTGACAAACAATTTGACTAACGTGGACATTTCGAATACGATGAACCAAGGATACTACATGCCTGATGCCTGAATGATGTATACAGTATCATTTTTTTATACACATATTAATAAAACTGACTAAACATACTTAGATACTTGTTGTATATATTTTTTTAATAATCAAATTATAATTATAATTAAAAATTAAAATTAAAATTAAATTATAATACAGAAATTACTTATCAAACAATAAATTAGTAGTAATGTATGTAATTACCGTAATGTAATTAAAATTCTCTCTTCTACTGGTACTGCAATCCTGAAGTTTGTATCTTTTTTGAAGATTTTTGGCCCAACTATATGTACTAAATTATCAAAATTACTTTTACTCATGTGGTAAAATGTTTTAAATTTATCTGGATCGCTATGTAATTCATTTGCAACAACACTAGTACTAGAGCATATATTAGATACATTTATCGGATGTACCCAATAACGACGTTTTTTTGAAATTTTTTTTTGACGTGCCCACCACCAAAGCAAAATCACGTCGTCCTCGTCAGACGACATTTTTAAAACTAATCATATTTCGTTTATTCTATAGTTTCATTGTTTAAGTTTCTTCAATATACAGATCAACGTGAAACTAGTTTCTGAAACCGATTGCATATAAAAAGTTTCGTGATTATAATTTCTCTGGTGTGCGGCCCGCCTTAAATTACCTCAGTAAAAAGATAATCTAATTTCTTTAATTAGTATTTGGATCACATAGATATGACTGCTTTCTTTCTAGTCTCCTAAATTAAAATAAACAATATTATTGACCCTTATAAAGTTAGCAGCACAACTATGACAGACACATATGCAATACACCCAACAAACTTGTTGGACATTGTTGGATTACTCCCAGACTTTGTTGGACATTATTTTTGCCGGTAGAGCTTTCGACACTTTTGTGCTGCTAACTATACTCTAACAGCACAACTTTACGTTAGCGAAATTTCACCCTTATGAAAAATGTCCAGCTTGATTTGTTGGACACTGTTGGACCACTCTTAAAATTTATTGGACATTATTTTAGCCGGTAGAGCTTTTCTAACTTTTGTGCTGCCAACAGCACAACTTTACGCTAGCGAAATTTCACCTCTATAAAAAATGTCCAGCTTGATTTGTTGGACACTGTTGGACCACTCTGAAAATTTGTTGGAAATTATTTTAGCCGGTAGAGCTTTTCAAACTTATGTGTTGCAACATTTGTAGAGGAGAAAGTGGTTTCGCTGCTGTACAGTTGGTTAGAAGATAATTTTAAAAGAATTATTGTTCATTGTTTTTTTAATCAATAAATTAATAAGAGTCTAAAATTGAATAAGAATAATTTTGCTTGAACATAAATACCACCTAGGTTTTTAAAAAAAAAATTAATTAATATTACTTGTAGGAGTTGATTAAGATTTAATATTATGTAGTTATACAATTAAAAACGAGAATTGTATCTTAATAAATTACTAAGATATAAAAAAAAGGGTACATGACAAGTTAATTCCTAATAAAATATAAAATATGTGGTGTTACACTAATGTCCTTTATACTGCTGAGTCTTTTTATTTTTCGGCTTATATCATCGTGGAGTTCCCAATACCCACTTGCACGGTACACATATGATACATAAAGACCCATTTTTCCTATTGCTGGTGCAATATATGCAATCACAGCAATAAATCTGAAACTACAATTAAGAATAAAATTTAATTTTAAATTTATAAAATTATAATAATCAATGAAATAATTTCGTATACTAAGATTGTTATTAGTTTATTACATTAATTTCATTAAATAATTTTAACTTTTAAATGTTTAATTTTGGGATAGTTATTAAAAACCTATATCTAAAAAATTATTAGACATAACTTAACATCTTTAAAAATTGTTTGATTTATTTAATTTATATGATAGGATATTTTATGTTTTATATTGTTTATGCTAGATTTGTATTTTAGAACTAAGTTAGATCTTGTCTTTTTTGTTTATATACCTACGATATACCAGAAATATTGTACTGTTATAACAATATAATATGTGTACCTGTAGTTTTCTACTTTTATGTTGAGTGGTATATCAAATAATTTGCAAGTCATTTCTCGTTCTTCTCCACTTATATTCATATTTGTTTCGATGAATAAATTATGTCCAATATCTTTAGTAACTGATATTATTCCTGAATATCTCTGTAGCATTTTCTACTATACCCACTTAGTTGAGATGGGGTCATATTAATAGCCTCCCGTAATTCACTAAAAGAACCTAATAATATACAAAACACACAATAAATATAGTATTTCTAATTAAAATGTATGTTATTTTTTTATAATAATACTTATTCTTTAGAATATAAATATACCGGAAATTAATTTATTCTGATCGATCGGTATTAATATTGTATTGGCTATGGATTGTCCGCATTTATGGTTATTACAAGTATGGTACTGATAAATGCTCGGAGCTTTTGCAAAAAGATTTTCAATCAAACTTGCAACATTAGATTCTGCATTGTATTCAATGAATTGACCAACACGCTCATTGTTTGTGCAATAATCCTTAAGTATCAACAACCGTTCTTCATAGAATTTCCCTGTGGCACCTTGCTCAACTAACCGAATAACTAGATTTAAGGTCAAACATGAACTTTCAATGATGTAACTTGCGTAATCTAATGAATCTATATATGCTGTAGACACCATTTGTAAAATTGAGTCAAAAGCGCAGGTATTAATAATGTGGCATCGTTTTTTGTTTGGCTGTTGGCCAATCATTATTGGTCGCATTAAAGTTCCATATTTAATTAAACTTAATCTATGTTTGGAAATATTATGGTTTACTCTGAGTCTTGATCGGATTTCTGGATGTTTTTCTTAATATAAGGATCTTTTACTTTGTTGGAATTCCTGTTTTTCTGAAAAGATGAACTCGCCTTGTTCTTCCAATTTTCAATTATGGTTTCTTCCGGAGTTGAACACCGACTTGTGTTACTAGAGTCTGTATTATGTTCGATGTTTTCATTGAAAATAGATACTTTCGTAGTATCTTCTTCGGTTTCCGAATATATTAAGCTTTTAGCAACAACAGTGTGATAAGTTGAGGTCAAGCCGTGCAAAAGTTCACTAAATGTCCTTTTATTTTTAACAGATTTATTATTATTATCAGACATTTTGAAAGGAGCAACTATGGTTTTATTTTTAAAAGTATCATCTACTAGACTTCCGGTAATTTTTATATCTCCTCGTATAGCTCTTAAATGTGTTACCAAAAACTTGTCTACACGCATCCTAGCATTTTTTTTTATTATAGATTTTAATGTAGAAAAATAACCTTCGACTCTCGCAGAGGAGGCCCTTAAATTAGGAGATGAAAAACTGTCGACCATTACAGCAGACCATAAAGGAAATTCTAAACAAATTTTCATTAATGATTTGACCAAATCTATACAAAAAAGACCATTTAAGTGATCACCGACAACTTTCGACTTTTCAATTGATTTGTTTTCTACTTCATGTAACCACATTTCTATATTCATTACATAATTTGTTTCGTCATATATTTCATGTTCATCTTCGTAAAAAAAATTTCTTCATCACTATTCATTCCTTTATAATAATTGTTTAATTCATTATTTTCTAAATCTGGTAAGTATACTGTATTAGAAGATGAAATCAGATCTATTAATTTTCTTCGGTCTTCCTCAGCAGGTGTGTCTTTGTTATAATTATCCTTTCCATCTGTTTTCGATGATGCTACAGTTATGATAATTTCTAATATTTTATTGAATTGAATGAAATCCTTTTCTTGGATAAGTAAACAAATGCATCGTATATAAAAATTTCTAACTTCATAACGTACTTTTAAACATTTCCATCGACACAATATATGAACCATATGTACGATATCGATTCGTACGAAACATTCCGGTAGGCTATTTTCGATTCCAATGAGATGGTCAAAGCATACTTTTACATATTTTTTAAGGGATTTCCTGTTGAAGAATGCCCTGGTTATAGCACCAATTAATGCTTTTGAGTAATCGGAAATACATTCATTTGGTGTTTTATTACCCATATTGGTCCAGCATGACATCCAATAATGAATGGACAACATATCCTGTTTCTCAGACAGTTGTTGGGATATAGGTACAGTTTTTCCTTCAATTTCCACAACCATCTGATACAAAAATATGTGTGCCGATTGAATTTTATTTATTGTTCTCAAAATTGGTAGTACGAGTGATCCAGTCGCATCAACACTCATTGTAATCCACTTCTTTTGACGACTTTCTGATTTATAAATAAATTCTTGCGTTGGTAACCAGTAATGGACATAAAACGGATCACATCCAATATTATGTATTGATCCCTTATGTTCAATTTCATACTTGAGAGTCACAATGCTCATAATTGGGTTGCTGCCTTCAACACCCAGAGTTCTGTTTACGTGCTCCTGTTTAGCCATTGTAAGAACATGATTATTATATAAATTTGGTGGCTCTGTATCTCCATAGTCTATTGTAGTATCAGCCATATTTCTTCGCCATTGGCTCACTCCATTATTTAGCACTTCTTCACTAACAATCCCTCGTTTAGGCTGCCGTAAAAATCTTTTTTTTGAGTGATTAATATCAAGTGTATTTAAAGCCATAAAGGTTACTATCAAATCTTTTCCTGGCACGGGCACATCCACTACATCACCAAAGACTATTGCACGACAATTTTGTTCTGAACATTTGCCTTTAAACGAAATAAAGGCATTAATTGATCCTGATGTGACGTGGTGATATAATATACAATAAGAACACGGTAGCCTATGCTGTTCAAAAAATGTATCCAAAAAAAGATTAACCCATCCATTTTGCAATTTCCATACTCGACGCAATCCATTTTTAGTTTTTTGAAGTTTTTCTTGTGGTTCAATTTGTTTATATGATGAGTATGGAATAAAAACTTTAAATGTTTGTGTAGTTCTAGAATGTGATCTTTTTTTAATGCAAACTGTGTCCGCTGTGTCTAAAAAATTAACAGTATTTAGAAATTACTTGCTAATTACATTATAAAATGATTATGAATCAATGAATTACTAATAATACAATTTTGAATACATGCATTATGTCTGTGCTATAAGACTATGTGTACACAAATTAAAAAAATTAAACCAGTTTTAAATTAACATTCTAATGGTATTAAAATAATATAGTAGAGAAATATTTGGTTAAAATAATTTAAACATATTTTATATTGTGCTATTAAAAAATGTAAAAAAGTTATCATTAGAGTTAGAATGTTGATGACCTAAAAAACACACAAAAATTCCTTAAAAAATGCCCTAAAAAGTGCAAAAATGCCCTAACAATTTCAAAAAATTACCTTAAAAATTACCTAAAAAACTAATTAAGTAAGTGAAAAAACGTATTTATAAATAATAATTTTTATTAGAGATATGAGTGTGATAATGAGTGCAATAGTCATTTAAAATATGAATTATAAATATGTTAAGTATTTAAATAATTTATAAATAAATTTCAATATTAAAAATAAATTAAAAAGTAAAATATAAATAAAAAAAATTATATTCTCGCCGAATCACTACTGACAATAGTTCCTTTTACTGCAATTATAAGCACGTCAATCAATAGTTCTAATGTCTATGTCAATTTAATATTGTTTATCGGATTTATTCCATACTATTTATAAATCTAAAACTCGATAAGCGTGTATGATCGGCGTATGTCTGAAAGGGCACTTGTTTCATCAATATATAACACTCATAGAGTAAATCTTATCGGAACGCGATAAATGTAATCACAAAAAAAATCCCACATTAATAATAATAAAATTATTTTTTACTCCTGTTCCAAATCCATAGTTAGATTCTAAATAAATTAAATTTGTTTCCAAACTGAGGTGTAACATTTGCCCTAAAATCCATAATTTGAGAAAAATGCCCCACATTGTACAAAAAGTACAAAAAATGTCCTAAAAGATGAAAAAATTACTTAAAAATGTTGAAAAATGACGTTTAACAAAAAATGCAAAATAAAATTGGAATATTCTGCTATAGAATCAAAGGAAAAAAATGCAAAAGTCATCAACATATCCTAACTCTAGTTATCATCTAAATACAACACAAAATAAATATAAATTATAAATTACCATTCATATCACTTTCATTGTTGTCATCTAAAGTCATTTCATCACTTTCATGATAAAGTTCCTGTGATTCTTGCATAACAATATTCATCCTTTTCCTTATTTGTGATAATAGCTCATAACGATTATTTATTAATAATGTATAAAGATAGTCCCTATTTATTATATGTTGATATCTCTCAGAACTATTTAACAAATCAGTCACTTTTTTCTAAGCCGGAGAAGACCAAGGAGGGAGTTCTCCATTGTCATTCAAAAGTTTTTCCTGTAATACAGCTTCAATAATATCACCCACACGTTTAGCTGCCATTACAATAGTGCCTATAAATTATGAATAGTAAAATGAGACATACCTTCATGAATATTTTACCTAAAAAATTAGCATTAAAAGCATCTACTTTAGTTACTTTAGTTTATCTACTTTTATAGAAAGATACACACAGTGACAGACTTAGGGGGGGGGGGGGTGTTTGTGGGCTATGACACTCACCATTCCGCATATTGAAATTTGATTTATAAGAAATTAACAAGGTATAAGGTATAACGCAGAACTAAATCTATTAATTGTAGATCGCTACAAAAATAGGTTAAATTTGTTTTTACCCTGAAGTTGTATAGTTCATGCTAAGCACCTGAGGAGCTTTATTATCAATATAGCACCCACCATAGAAAAACCTCGATCCGCCACTAGAATACATAATATAGACAATTTTGTTGAAAAAACCCATTTGATAATGTTAGAATAAAAAAAAGTGAGTACCTAAGTAATTATGTAACTGCCCTGATTGCCATTGAGTAATTCACTGTAATGGTTGTGTAAGATGTGTTAAATTTGAATTCAATAACAAATCATTTAATACAAAAACTGATTATTAGAGGAGACGGTCGGCTTATATTAATAAATATATTTTATAATATTATTATATAGCTATTATAGTAAGATAGATTACAATTAGTAAATTAATAGTACGGTAGGTTCAATTAATTTATAATATTATATACATATATACTTATACCTATCAAATATTCTATAGCATTTTTATTCAAAACTGACTTACCATAGCACAGTATAAATAGGCAATAACTTTAAGTGAAGCTATATATTTTGAAACATTATTCTTAATAATATTATAAAATAATATGTATATTATACATGTAATGGTAACTTATCAATTTCCAAACTATAAAAATATTTTTTTACATAACTATATAGTTTATTGTATTATAAAATAATTAGTCAGAAGTGGATCAAACTAAAAAAAATAAAAATACCCAAGCCTGTGAAAGTTTTTAGTTGAGTTAAATTAAGTTGATAGAAAACATTTTAAAAAGTCGATAGTTAATGTTAATATTTATGTATCTTAACTTTTTTTTACTCAGTTAAGTTAAAAGTTATATGCAAACTCACAATTAACTTATTAATTAAGTTAAACTATTTTTATTCATCCATTCTGGTTAACCATACGTATTTAAATTAAATTAAATTTTTCATTTCATATTTTAATAAATATTTATGCTATATGCATCATTAATAATTATTATGTTACAATTAATATTTATAAACTAACGTAACTTAGATTTGATTAAAATTAACTCGTTATTTATTAAGTAAATATCAATAAAAAACAGTTAATCTAAAAATTAAACTTAAAAAAGTTATGTTAAAAAGTTAAAATTAACTTGACTAATTTTTTAACTCATATATGCCCAGGCTTGAAAATACTTGAGTAACATAGTTTATGTTTAACTAATACATTCTTTGCTTATCCTGAATAGTTAATTATGGCATATATTTATTATTATTAAATAAAAACCACCTGAAATAAATCTTAATATGTTTTCTTTTAGCTATTTATTTAAGTACTAAAGTACCTATTATGTCAGTGTTCAGTTTATAATATTCATTATAATACTTCGGTACCTGTGACATAGAACTTTGTATTAAGAAATTACTGTATAGTGTTATAGTATAACAAAATAGGAATGAAAGTAAAAAAGATATTATATAAATCACCAACAATTTACAAATATATTTAAATCATATTTATTATAAACAGTAATGTAGTTAATAAATACATATAGGTAATTCAATTAAACATTGTACATAAATATAAATGTATTGAGGTACTTCAATTATGAAAACAAATAAATGAATACACATAATTTAATCAACTTGTAAAGGTATGTTTACATATTATTTATTTATTTATTTTATTTATTAAAATGTACACGCCAAATAGCTAATAAAAAATTCAATGGCTAAGATACTATGATAAACTTAAAACAGAAATAGTGAACCAATATTAAATATAATAATTATAAGTTATAACAATAAATTAATAGTATAGTAGTTGAGAGAAGCTAACGTGAGTTATATTGAGATGTCTGGATCACTCGCACTACTATTTTTGAGGGCTATAAATAAAATTCAATCGGCACATATATTTTGGTATCAGATGGCTGTGGAAATTGAAGGCAAAACTGTACTTATATCCCAACAGTTGTCTGAGAAACAAGAATGTTGTCCATTCATTATTGGATGTCATGCTGGACCAATATGGGTAATAAAACACCAAATGAATGTATTTCTGATTACTCAAAAGCATTAATTGGTGCTATAATCAGGGCATTCTGCAACAGGAAATCCCTTAAAGACTATGTAAAAGTATGATTTGAATATCTTATTGGACTCGAAAATAACCTACTGGATTGTTGTTTATAAAACGAAAATTTTTTTTAAATCTTTAGTACTTAAAAGGTTTTGTGGACTGTGGTTGGTTTACAATTTTGTTGCTTAATCATTTGCAACAGCGAGTGACCTGTAAACTCGCAATTGTCACAAATACCTTGAAAACCGTTTGGTCTACGTCGGCTTCTTAGCACATAAAATTCGGTTTGTTATTTATGCTACATTTGTTATGTAACCGCGTGTGTCTGTATAAAACGGCGTTCAAAAGTAAATTTTGATTAATATACACGAAATACAAACCGCTTGAGTTTATATAAATTGGCGTTAACTGAATTGATCACTTAATTATAAAACTTTTTTCATTAAAATTTTTTAATATGACAATCGAGTTTTTAAACGTGAATGGGGAAATGGTATCTCACATCGTTGTACCTATTACAGGAGATGGTGCCTGTTTATTTAATTCGCTCTCCTATCTTATGTACGGAACTGAGCAAATGGCCAGAGAAATACGCAAGCTTATTGTGAGCCACGTAACAAAAAATTGGACGGAGTTTTCTATCATGTCTCACGACAACAATGGGGACAACTATATGAGTTCCGCTGAGTATTTTGTTAACATGTCTCAATTATATACGCATGGTGGTTTATGTGAATTGGTGGCCGCTGGACAATTGTTCTACTACTTTTTTGAAGTTTACCGCAATTATCAGCTCTATGAGCGTTTTGGTATTGAAGGTTACCCTGTGTTGAGGATGCGTTTTACGCAAAATCTCTCTAGGGGCCATTTTGATGTCTACCTGCCTAATGAGTCAGAAATATTGATCCCTCAGAGAGACTCCACATTACAGCAATCACCTTTCTCTTTATCCCTGAAGAAGGGTAGAAAACGCCGTGCCAGATACACTGGCAATATAAGAAAAAAACAACTTCAAAACGCGGCAAAGACATATGCACTTCGTAATCCTTTAGTGAACAGATCTGCAGTTGCCAGGTACCAGCTAGATAATCCTGAGGTAGGCAGAGCTGCTAGGTCTCGATATGAGCATACTAATCCTCGACGGAAAGTTGAAAGACTGACACTTCCATGGAAAATAACTCAGGAATGACGTACAATCCTGACCTGGCTTATGAGACAGAAAAAACTATAGCTCTTGGTTCTATGAATCACAAGTGCAAATACTGCAATGCTCTAAAATGAAAAGAAGAAACCCCCGGAATGTGCTGCAATAATGGCAAAGTGCAGCTTCCATCTTTTGAACATTTGCCGGAACCTCTCAAGAGCTTGCTTATGGACAGACATCCATCATAATGTGAATAATGCTCATGTTGGTCGCTTTAACGCACCAACACAAAATGAAATAGCTCTGATAATTGGAAGTCAGCAATTTGAAAATAGAGACATCGTACTTCAAATTCACGATAATAAACTACAGTGAAATTCATCGAGCATACGACGCTCTGCAGTATCCACTTATGTTTTGCCATGGCGTGGACGGATACTCTATTGACATACCATTGTGTAATCCCACTACGAAATTGCCTCTTGAAAAAAAAGTTTCTGCGGCATCCTTTTATGCTTACCGAATTATGATTAGGCAAGATGAAGTTAACCATATTGTATACTTCCGCTCCCTCCACAGTCAATTTTTGGTCGATATATACGCAAAAATGGAAACTGAAAGGTTGAATTTTATTAGGAATCATCAGAAACAGCTAAGAGCTGAAAACTATATTCATCTCAAAGATGCTGTGGGGAGGAATGATGTTAATGCAACTGATCTAGGTCAAATGGTTGTACTTCCTTCATCATTTACGGGCGGACCTAGGTGTATGCATGAACGAATTCAAGATGCCATGACATATGTCCGTGTACATGGTCGCTCTAATCTATTCATCACATTTACATGTAACCCTACTCGGAAAGACATCATAGATGCACTATTTTCTGGACAAAAACCGCACGATAGTCATGACATTATAGCGAGAGTATTTCATATTAAAGTAAAGAAATTAATGGCACTCTTGACTAAAGGAAAATTATTTGGTGACGTACGGTGCTATATGTATTCTGTGGAGTGGCAAAAGCGAGGATTGCCTCACGTTCACATCTTACTGTGGCTACAGAATCGAATTTCATCAAACATAATTGATAATGTCATCAGTGCCAAAATACTAGACCCCGAGCAAGATCCTCTTTTATATGACATCATCAAAAGTAACACGATTCATGGTCCCTGCGGCAGCTTAAGCCCTAATGCTCCTTGCATGAAAGAAAATACATGCAGTAAAAGATACCCTAGAAAAATTTGCCGAGAAACACAGACAGGAGACGATGGATACCCAGAGTACAAGAGGAGGTCTACAAATGACGGTGGTTTCACTGTAAGAATTAAGGGACTTGATTTAGACAACCATTGGGTTGTGCTTTACAACCCAGTCTTATTACGTACTTTCAATTGTCACATCAATGTAGAGATGTGTCATTCTGTTAAGTGTATTAAGTACATCTGTAAGTATGTAAACAAGGGCAGAGACCAAGCAGCGTTTACTATAGAGAACCAGAAGGATGAGATTACAATGTACGAAAGTGGTAGGTATATCAGCAGTGCCGAAGCAGTATGGAGAATATTATCATTTTCCATTCATGAACGATATCCTACGGTTTTTCATCTAGCCATCCACCTTGAGAATGGTCAGCGAGTATACTTCACCCCTAATAACTTGGCAGAGAAGCTCAATAATCCTACTAAGACTACGCTTTTAGCATTTTTTGAATTATGCAAAACTGACGTTTTCGCAAAAACCCTCCTTTATTCGGAAGTGCCTTCTTACTTTGTATTTAAGAATAATAAGTTTCAAAGAAGGAAGCAGGGAAGGAATGTAGATGGCTGGCTAACCGTAAAGAAGGACGATGCATTAGGAAGAGTGTATACTATCCATCCACACAATACTGAATGCTACTATCGTCGTTGCTTTTTCATGAACTTAGAGGACCAACATCTTTTTCAGACCTAAAGACTGTTAATGGTATCCTCCATAATACATTCCAATCTGCCTGTGATGTGTTAGGTTTGCTTGAAGATGATAATCACAGGAATAATACGTTAAATGAAGCTTCTTTGAGTGATTCTCCTTCCAGGCTGCGTGAACTATTTACAGTAATGTTAGTATTTTGTCAACTATCGGATCCCTTAACTCTTTGGGATACACATAAAAAAATCTTTCAGAGGATATTATCCGACAAATGGACGCTGACCAAAAAGATGAGGCTCACAACAAATGTTTGATACAAATTGAAGATGCAGTGCTTGCTGTAGGAGGTCTGAGTATATCAAATTATGGGCTACCTAAGCCAACAAGGACAGAAAATAACTTTGAAAACGTAGTCTATCAGAGAGAGATAAACTACGACCTGAATACCTTAACAAAGGTAGTAGTAAGCAACGAGGCCTTACTGACGAACGAGCAATATAATGTCTATAGTCGGATAATGCACAGCATTAAATCTGCTACTGGAAAAATTTTTTTCTTAAATGCTCCTGCAGGAACAGGAAAAAATTTCTTATAAACTTGCTTTTGACAAAAGTAAGGAGCAATTGTAGTATTGCTTTGACTGTTGCATCTTCTGGCATTGCTGCTACGCTTTTGGAGGGGGGAGGACGGCCTACTCAGCATTTAAACTTCCTCTCGATCTCATTAATATAGAAACGCCAATGTGTAATATACCAAAACAAAGTAATATAGCCAAAGTGCTTCGCAATTATAAGTTTGTTGTTTGGGATGAAAGCACTATGACGCATAAAAGAGGTTTTGAGGCACTTGATAGATCTTTTAAAGATATAAGAAACAAAAATGAAGTGATGGGAGGAGGAACTGTTCTTTTAACTGGAGACTTTAGGCAAACTCTACCAGTTATACCAAGAGGAAGTCGAGCAGATGAAGTTAAGGCTTGCATAAAAGCTTCTTATTTATGGCCGTTAATAGAACAACTTTCTCTCAAAAAGAATATGAGGGTCCACCTGGGAGGTGATGTCACAGCTGGAAAATTCTCTGAACTTCTACTCAAAATAGGAAATGGAGATTTTCCCGAGTTAGCTGGGAAGTTGATTATCACTAAGGATTTAGGTTTAGTAGTGACAACACTACAAGAACTTACAGTTCAAATTTATCCTGATATTGCCGATATAAAAAACAAATCAGTGGATTGGTTATGTGAGCGCGCTATTTTGACCCCTAAAAATGACAGGGCAGCTGTGAATTATGAAATTCTTCTTAAATCATTTAAGGGAACAGAAATGGAGTATAAGTCTATAGACATGGTACTGAAGACAGATGACGCAGTTCGCTATCCTGTAGAGTTCCTCAACGCACTTAATCCCCCTTGCTTTCCAGCACATAAGTTAGTTCTTAAAGTAGGAGCTCCAATTATGCTGTTGCAAAATCTCCACCCACCCAAACTCTGCAATGGTACTCGACTGTGCGAGAAAGCACTCCAAAACAATGTAATTGAGGCAACAATAATTACAAGTTGTGCTCAAGGAGAATCAACGTTTATACCATGTATACCACTTTTATCATCAAACTATCCATTCGAATTTAAAAGACTGCAGTTTCCTATCAAGGTATCTTTAGCAATGACTATAAATAAGTCACAAGGGCAGTCGTTGAAGATAGCAGGAATTGACTTGAGTGATGACTGCTTTACACATGGGCAATTTTATGTGGCATGCTCCAGAGTTAGTTCCTCTCAAGTTTAGTCATTCTTGCCCCAAACGGAAGAACAACCAATGTAGTTTATAAGGAGGTGCTATAATAATAATAAAAAAATAATAACAATATTCACATCCTATAAATAAATGTTATCAATGAATCTAATAATGCTATAACAATTAACACACACACACACACAAACAATTAAATTGTGAATTCCGCGTAATATTAGTACCATCAATACAATTAAATTAAACACTAACACACGGCTTATGAAAATGCCAAAAGGGAAACTAACACACGGGCAACGCCGTGTCGGGTCAGCTAGTATATTCATAACATTAACAAATAGTATCTAAATATTAACGGATGGCGTATAACAATATAGTAAAGATAATGATGGGAAATGGTTCTTGGAATAAGCAGGCGTGGGAATATGTAGATTATATTTTGAATCACGTCCTGTGAGGTCCGAGGATATATCGGTAGACAAGGGGGAAGTAAGAAAGCAAGAGGCCCTATAAAATCAAACCCGAAACGGCCCGTAGATTAGATATGTTTATCACGTCTACTTGCGAGCACCTTCACGCCAGTTGTGTAAACAGTATATATTTTTGGACTTGATAATTTTCTGAGACAGTTAATAAAATCAACAGTTAAATTTCAACATCTGACTAAGTTTATTTAACAAATACTACACATCCTAAACAACATCAGTCTTGCTACCTGCAACATTATAACCTAAGCTGTTAAGTAACGGCTAGATTATAACACTGGCGCAGACGAGTACGGAACTTCCAAGGAACTAGTGGCGAGTCGAGCAGTCAAAGCAGCGGAAATCAACAGCAGAAGTGCAGCAGTGACGTAGCGGTTCGATTCAAATCAGCAATTACACGGAGGCAACTTTTCAAGGCACCGTCAAGGACCGATCACCCTTGGCAACTCCGGGAAGTAACGAACAATTGAAGACAGGCAAGCAGACGAAAAGAAAAATGGATCAAGGAGTAGGTGCAGGGATTATGTGAGTTAAATAATTAAGTTATAAAGTAATTGCATATAGAATTGTAGCTTTGGGTACACGTCTCATGTTGGTTTTTGAAGGAAGCCAGTGATAAAAAATTTTATTGGTGAAGGCGCGTATATTAATTGTATTATTGGTATAGGTTAAATTGAAATAAAAATATAGGTTGTTGAAAAAAAAAGAAGTATATATAGAAATATTGTAGTAAATAGACAGCGCTAGACTGATCTGTGTTGAAATAAGTAGTTGAATTAGATAGGAATCAACAAATGAAATAGTAGAAAATATTTTAGTTGATTAAAAAGGTAATAGAAAAGGTAATAGAAAAAAAAGAGAATATATGTATTAATACACGCGTAGCAATTGAGTAAATGAAATAAGTTGATGAATACTTTTTGTGATAATTAAATAATGAATAAGAATATATAGAAAAAAATTGAATTTGAAATATTGTTGATTAAAGAAGTATAAAGAATCTAAATGTTAGATTAAATTGTTGAGTAATTGTTGAATAATTGTTGAATAAAAAGAATAAATTGAATATATAAAGAGTAAATTGTAATATTGAATAAAGTAATTATTAAAAGTAAATAAAAGTTAAATATTGAAATAAAGTATATAAAGATTTTTTTGTGAATTTTAAAGTATAAAGAGATTTGTTTTTGAATAAAAAGAAATAAATAAGAAAATTTTAGGATTTAAAGACAGTATATGACCTTATATGTATTGAATTAAAGTATTTAATGTTGAAAAATAGAATTGTAGACAAAGAAAATTAGATTGAAAAAAATCAATTGGGAAAAATATTACAGAGTAAAGGTAATAGGAAGGCTCTAGCATAGAATAAGTATAGTAATAGAAAAAATATAGCAGTAATATTTTCGATAAATAGGTAGTTAAATTGGTAAAGGGTAATAGAATAATTAGATTTTAGAATTAATAGGAAATTGGATATTAGTTATAGAATATTTATTTATTGGAGTAGCTACCCAATATTAATATTATTATAGTATACAGAACACGTTATATCGTAGGGAGAGCGATAGAAATTACACGACGTCGGAATTACGTAAAAATACGAGCGCTCATCTGTGTGTGTATACACTACACAATACGACGCGGCGTACGTAAACATATACGTAAATATATACGTACGTGAATGATATATAGAATAAATGTTGGGTTGAATAAATTAAATATTCTTAAATGATATTAATAATTATTGAATATATATGAATAAAGAATCAGGTAAATTAGATATTGAAAGTAGTTCTACAAGTGAATCGATAGGACAGGTTAAAAATAAAAAATTAGGAAAAGAAACAGTAGGTAAAAATGAGATGGTAAAAGAGGAATTTTTAATAGATACTACAGAGATAATAGAAAATATAAAAACGTTACTAAAAAGAATTATTTTAGAACTTTAAGTCAAACGGAAGAGTTAGGTAAGGTTCCTACTCCACAGAAAAGTGAAAAACAAAAAGTATCAGGTAGATTAGGTTCTAGATCTGATCCAGGTGTAAAACAAATTCAATTAGAACAATTAACTAGGAAACGAGTAGCGAACTTAAAATATAAGGTGGATTTAGATAAAGCAGTTGCTATGATTCCAATTTGCACAGGTGAAAAAGACGTAGCAGAATTTATAAATACATGTGAAATAGCACTTAAAGATATTGCAGAAACAGACAAGCAACTATTGTTAAAAATTATAACTTCTAAGTTAACGGGAAACGCTTTGGAAGTAACTAAGTATCGCACATTAGATTCTTGGGAAGCAATAAAATCAATTTTACAAGGGGCATTCGAGCATAAAATTTCGGAAACAGCTTTATCAATAGGTTTAAATACGGCACGTATGGCAGAAGGGGAAAGCGTAGCGAAATTCGCGAATAGAATCGAAGAATTATATTACAAATTATGCGCAGCTAGTACCGTAGGGTTGAACAAAGTTGAGGAGACTGTAGTGAAAAATCAAACGAAAATACAGGCTATGATTATATTTATGACTGGGTTACCACATCACTTATATATAGTACTGAAGGCGAGAAGTCCTTAATCTTTAGAGGAGTGTATTCAAATAGCTCTTGAGGAAGAAATCGAAGGAATTCTGGGATAAAAATTGAAGATTTACAGAATAATGCGGAAAATCAAAATTTTAGTAAAAACGAGAATCGGGATGTAAGCGGGGATGATACATAACAACAGAACAATAATGGTAAAAATAATACATTTTACTGCGGTAATACCGGGCATATGAATCAAAATGGTTATAGTAACGGGAACAATAAATTCAATAAAATATTAATCGTGGAAGATACAGTAATTTTAATAATAATAATCGTAACGGGTACAGTCATTTTAATAATAATAATCGTAATGGATACAGTAATTCTAATAATAATCGAACCAGATACAGAAATTTTGGTAATCGCGGCGGATACTGTAACAATTATGGACAAAATTACAACGGCAATAATAATTATCAGAGAAATAATAATGCTAATAATTAAAATAGAAGTAACACTGGATGTTACACGTGTGGAAAAGCTAATCATTTCGCAAGAGATTGCTGGCAGACAAACGGTCGGTCAGGCGGAAACGAACGACCAAATACATACAATAACAATCGTGATAATGATGCGCGTAATTCAAGCAGCGGTTATACTAATAGGAACAATACAAATGTTCAAAATTTACATTGTAGTTATTATAATAAAATAGGGCATGAGATTTCAAACTGTTTTACAAAACAAAAAAATGAGAAAAATAATTCAAAAAATTCCAAAGGGCAAGTTGCAGTGGGCGTCAGGCTTGTCCAAGAGATAATGCAATCGCCACAAAACGATGTTTCCACATCACAACTAAATTAATAGAAAATCATATTACTTTAAAATCACCTAGTTTTAATAAAGAACAAATTAAAATATTAGTCCACACGGGGGCTGAATTAAATATTACTAAAATAAATGCACTAAAGGGGGATACATAAATTAATGAAAAAGACAAGATTTATTTAAAAGGTATTAATGAAAAAATAGTCTCAACAATCGGTAAAACCAAAATAGATTTAATAATAGATAATAAAGCATTCGAAACAGAATTTTACATAGTAAATAAATCATTTCCGATAACAGGAGAAGGCTATTAGGGCATAAATTTCTAATAGAAAATCATGTGGTTATAGATATTGCTAACAATACGATAACAATAAATGAAAATAAAATAGAAAACGAAAATAGTGTATGTTTTATTTTAAAATCACGTTCGGAAACAGTAGTCGAAATAGATATTACAAATAAAGCAATGAATAATAAAAATATTTAAATTAATAAACAAGAATTATCACCAGATGTATATTGCGCGAATATTTATAATACGGTTAGAAACGAGAAAATAACGATAAGTGTGTTAAATATATCAGAAGTAAAACAAAGTATAAATGTAGGTCATGTTCATAAAATATCACACGAGGATGACATAGTAGCACACATCGATAACGCGGCATATGACAACAATATTGACATTGACCGCGCGAGCAAAATAAAAACATTGATTAGGACGGGGCATTTAATTTTGATGAACGAAAATCTATAATAAGAATTTGTGAAAATTACGCAGATATTTTTCATTTAGAGGGAGATAATCTTTCGTGTACAACGGCAGCAGAACACGTAATAAAAGTACCTAAGGATTTAAAACCAATTTGTAAAAAACCATACTGTTTACCGTTTTCGCAACATGACGAAATAGAACAACAAATAGGTCAATTGATGAAAGACGAAATTTATGGAGAGATCAATGAGTCCGTTTTATGCACCCCTAATACTAGTTAAAAAGAAGTTAGATGCCTCGGGCCCTCGGGGAAACAAAAGTTCAGAATAGTTATAGATTTTAGAGCACTTAATGACGTAACTTTAAATGAATTTCACCCATTACCCAATATTACGGAAATCTTAGACCAGTTAGGGCAATGCCAACTGTTTAGTCTATTAGATTTAAAGGCGGATTATTTTCAAGTTCCGTTATCAAAAGAATCGAGAGTGCTTACAGCTTTTTCCACGGGACAAGGTCATTATCAATTTAAACGTTTAGTTAAGGGTTTAAGCTCAGCTCCGGCAACGTTTCAAAAAATGATGACAAATGTGTTGTCAGGGTTAATAGGAATTAAATGTTTAGTTTATTTGGATGACATAATAGTATATCCGAAAAATTTCGGATGTATAATATTAGCGAAATTAAGGATGAAAGTTATACGAACTTTATGGAAAAATTAGAAACAACGATAATTAGTAATAACAATTTTAAGGAAGTACACGGCGAGTTAATAGACTCTCCGTCAGAATATAATATAGTATCGTGTAACGAGACAGATTACCTACAGATAAAGTATCTGTACATGGCGCGTCTACGCTGCGTACGCTACACCCGAGCAACGATACCGACGCGCCGCCAGATGATTGTCTGCGAACTAACCGAAACATTTTACGCAGCAACGCGTGCCGATATGCGCACTAGAGAGCGCGAACCGCAATAACGACACAAAACGAGTAGTACCACCGACGCAGTCACACACGCACGCCGCTTCCTACCGCGCGTCCGTTGTGTTACCCGTTCCTTGTGCCGACCGTAAGTTGTATTAAACCGACGCCGTCAATTTAATCGTTGTGAAAGCAATAGACTAAAATGTTTTAACTTATACTTACACTATTTACTCACTGTAAAGATTTTAACACGCCGTTCAACAAAAATAATGTTACTTTCAAAGTTTAACGAGACGTAAATTAAAATTTTCTCAGGCCGTGCGTAAAGATAATATAAAAATAAATAGCCAGTAGTTCGTTATCATTTATCATACTATTACCACAGAATAACCAGAAACGAATCATATTTAATTTAACATAGGGTCTTATGGGAAATGATAAAACTATGTCCGACATTTCTAGAATTTAAACGTACCGGGAAATTCACTTTTTTTCTTTATACCGTGCAGCACTGATAATTCGTTCAAATTTCTAATGTAATATTATATCAGGGGTACGACACTCGCAATTCCTAATGTTATTTGAAAAAAGTGGGGACATGGCCTTGAACTCATGGGCACTGCCATTTTGTTAAATACGAAAATCAGCTGACGGCTCATATCATATATTTCAATAGTTGATACTGTTGATACTTGATACCATTATGATAATAAATAGTCTAATACTATAAAATTATATTATAAATTATAATGTTTTAAACCCATTAACAATTTTGTATTACTTGTGTTACTTAGTAAACTGAGTTACATAATATGAATTGTAACATTGCGTTCACGTTCATTCAAAAAATGAACGCGTTAATTTGGTCGTTCATTTAATTTTTTTTTTATGTATCGTTTATCAGCAGTCAGTATAAAATCCCATAAACATATTTTACTATTTGACCAGATTTACCTGGAATTATCCCGAGATAATGTGAAAATATTATTATTATAATATAATTAATTAATATATTTTAAGCGAGTGACGTTTGCGTATCGTTCACTAAATATGAACGACGTTCTTTCCAAACACTTTTTGTTAACCTGGCTCGAGGGAGTACATAATAAATTGATCCGACATAGTATATTTTAATATAATGTCTTAAACTTGTAAACATACCTATATTATAAAGGTTAGTGAAATAAAAAGATTTGTTTAAGTTTATAAGTATATTTTTTTATTATAAAGCACAAAATAACAATTTCATACATTCAAGAAATAATAAAAATGATCAATATTTAAATGTGAGAATGTTTAAAACACGTAGCACCATTATAACACCAAGTTAATATAATTTACATATTAGATAATATTTGTAATTTTCTACTTCGACTACCTGTACCTAATGCCTTAATACTTTTGTTTGTTCTATTTAGAGTACTGAAAATTTTAAACCTTAGGTATAAATTAATAAGATATGTTCTAGGGAAATTTTCACAAGGATGAATCAAATAAACATTGTCCATAAGAGAACGAAGTTGTTGACCAACGTTTGGTCTTGCAGCAAAGGACGTAAAATTTTGATCAAAAATTGATTCCAGAGTAAAAACATATTGGTAAAAACTAGAGTCAGGCATCATGAATTTACCAAAAACTGATGAAGTATCTTGTTCATAATTTTTTAACAAACAATAAAACGTTTCACTTGTTAAATTTGTAGTGGCCTTTCCAAAATTGAGACAAGTGTCACAATTATGTACTGCAATACATTTACTAATTAAATATCCACAAACATAGGCTAAGGCATTTTGCTCAGGTAGATCGAGTATTTTATAACTTGATCCCTCAACAGGTAAAGCTTTCAACACAATTGGATTTTTTTCTGGAAATAGTGCTTCTAAATCAACAGATGGTGTATCATAAATGGTCGTTAAAATTTCATCTAAGTCAGCTATACAATTAGCTCCTTCAGAGTGTTCAAAAAAATTTAAGGAAAAAAGTTTTTTAAAAGTACGTTGGAATTGAATGGGAGTTGGATTAATACAATTTCCATTTTGTATACGCGTAGTTCCAAAAAAGTTTTCAAGAGAATCTTGATTCAGTCTATTAGTATATAGCACTAAATCCTCTGTAGGATGTTCTTTTTGTAAATTTTGAAAAAGTCTTAATAAACCTGCTATTGAAACTAACCATCCATTAATGAATTTTAAATTAAAACTTTTATTAATAACTACCCATTCATTTTTAACTGTGTTATAACGTTTAACAGTTAAACACTTAAAATATTTAAACATTGACTTTAAGAATTTTACTTGAAAATCAGCACCAGTAAAAGGTAGACAAAAACATTTGGAATTAGATGGTTCTTCTTCAATATTTATTTCAGTTAAATTTGGTCGGGAATTGAATATATCAAAAAGATTATCCATGGAATTAATAAAATCAATTGTGTGAATAGCTTCACCTGATAAGTCACCAGTCAACATACAAGTTTCCATTCCAGCAGCTACAGTTTTGCTAAATACTTGGGAAGCATATTTAACTTTCATTTTCTGAAATGAATTTGGATTAAGATGAATGTCAGTTAATTTAGGGGCTAAACGAATATTTCGGGTCTTATCTGCTGAATAGAACTTTTCTAAATGAACTTTTTCTGCAATTTTATTATTACATTCAAATTTATAGTTGAAAAAGTTATTTCTTGTTGCTTTAAGTAAATGAGGAGGATCGAACATAAAAACAATCTCTTTTCCTGATACATTAAAATAAGGGGTTTCAGGTGTAATACCTTGTTGATCAGCAAATTTTTTAAAATTGGATCCCAAATCAGAAATCATTACTTTAACATTAAAAGAAATACTGGATAATTTTTGAATACAGTTAAAAATTATGCTATGCAAATCATAACCAGAACAATTAGACGCAACAAAAAAGTAACATAGAGGCAACTTCCAAGTATCATGCAAGCCACGAATCATAATTACCATTACTGACTTAGCTAACTCATGTGTTTTAATGGAGCCAGTATTATGGAATCCAATAATTTGATCTTTAACAGTGTTATAATAAAGAAAAGCTTTAATAGACATCTCATCTACACATAAAACACATTCTTTACTCTTTGCAGACATGGTACTACCTTTTAAAGTTAATACTTTGAACACCAAGTCACTAAAACCAGGATTTATTTCCCAACGTTCAGTGACTCTTTGTAAAGTTCTTATACTTGGCAAATTAAAAGTTGTTTTAATTAAACGATATACTTTAGGCCCAAGAAAATGAATTTTAAGTGCAAATTGTTTCACTGAATTAGAATACCGGAAACCTTTTGATGAGTTGATATTTAAGGAAGGTTGTGATTTAACGAACTTAGCGATGCCAGGCCTTAAAAATGTATCACATAACTCATGGAAATCTTGAATTGTGGGATGTTTTGCTCTGTCTACAGATTTTTGTAATTCAGTGAATTGCTTAAGTAAATCCCTATACTGATCATCTTTATATTTCATACTTTTCCTAAGTTTACATTTTTGTGGGGTATCTGATGATAATTGTAACGATGTTTGTGTCGAAGTCATTGAATAAGAGCTACTTGTTGATGCTAAAGAAAAATTTGAACTACTTAAGTTACTTTGGTACTTTAATGACAATGGAGTTGAACAACTTTCAACAACCATTTGTGATACATCAGTTGGAATTTCAACATTATTAAAACATTCTTCGTCACAAACATCTGTTACAGTTATCATAGATACTTGTCCCTCAGAAGTTGCGGTTTCATCATTGAAAGTGATAGTATCAAGCTCTGCATTGTTTTGCTTCTTCTTTGAGGGCATAGCACCGCTGATAAGACGTACTTGCTGTCGTCCCACTGATGCAGATGTAAAGCATGTAGGTTCAAAATGTTCTGAACACACTCTTTGAAACTGAACATTACAATTTACCAGGTCATTCCGACCAATTAAGGACGCCCATTGATTACACCTAAAACATCACATAATACAATATAGCTTATATAATTTTAATGCACTTAAATGTTTATAAAAAATTCTGTAATATGGAAATACTGAATACAATAATAATAAAATATATAATTCTATAATAACGATGGTACGTGTGCGTTATCAACTTCCACACACGCACAAATGCCATAACGACAAACTTTTCTTCAAAAGTCAACAATTCTATAATATTAAGTACCTACATGGCTACATAAAGAATAATATAAATTAATAATACTATTTGTACTTACTCATCAACATTCTTCGGAAATCTGAAGAACGAAACCTTGGATTGTTTCTGTCCACTCTTATTGTAACAAAACGATGCAGCGCACGTCATAACCATGATTATTTTAATTATTATTTATAATTATAATTACTAATAATAATTAAAATAAAAATAATTTTTGAACGCGTAATGCAAAAAATTGTAAGTTAATGGACACTTGTTACTTGTAGTATTATATTTGTAGGTTATAGGATCAAAACGTAAACAAACAACAAAACGTTTATTGTAAAAAAAAATCGTTCACAACAACACTTCTAAACCACCAGGTAATCATTTACAACATCAACACTAAACCACCAGAGATCGACCACCAAGCTAAGTGTCGCTTCTGTATTGTTCTGTGATTATATCAAGCCGATTTTTTTTTAAGAAATTGTATTTTTACCATTTATCTAAGTACAGAATCTAAGAAAAACAAAAACTATTCATATTTTATTTATCATTATTTAGTTGATGAATGAACAAAAATGCACAGGTACACAGAAGATTACAAAACAAATTACGCTGGTTTTAAATAATTTAAGCAGTACTAATTTTTTTTATATATAGTACTTCTGTAATTAGTACACGCAATTGCTAAGAAAAATTAAAGATTTATTCTAAATAAATATGCTGATACAAGTATGTGACATTGTTACATAACTTGTGACACGGTACGCAGCGGCCACCAGTACAAAGTACAGGTACCGTAGCGACCAGTCTACACCTTCGTCAACCACCACTACGGGCTACAGCGCGACAACGCCAACTCTCCCACCGCGCCACAAAGGCACAATGCGGGACGGGAAGGCGGGTCGCGCAAAACGAGTACCGGCCACCGGCGGCTACAAAGAATCATCTTACGTCGACCGTCTCACCGACAACACCGCTCGACCACTATTTTCTTTATTGTAAACTATTACATTTTATATATACGTGCCAATAAACGTCTCCCGGAGACAATTAAACACCGCATGTCCGGTTCGTCTATATTTGTATTTATTATCGTGTGCGTGTGTGTTACCCACATCCACACTACCTCACCACCTCAGCGACCGGCTCATCGGGGACCATATTATAATTATTACCATGTTGTTGACGAAATATTCCGAACAAAGTTTCTAAACAGTCTTGATTGATTCGACCTGTTTGAAGGGAAAATCCTTTTTTTTGTTAAGGGTTTAAGGTATTTTACAACATTATAGAATCAGTTATGCTAATCAACCAACCATTAATAAAATTTACTCTTTTAGGTCGGGCGCACACTGATGGAGCAAAACTATTTCGAGCTGCTTGAGCAGCTCGGAGTTGTCTGTAGGCAATTATAACTATGTAAAGTAAGTGACGCGCGCACACTAATCAGTCAACATCAACACACGACAAGACAAAACGAAGCATGATCGGTCTGGTTCTATTTTTTCTCCGAGCAAAATACAAAAATGTTATGTAATCGTATAAATTAGTTTATTTTACGAATAGCTTACAACTGAACACTATCACTATTTTATACTTCATAAATATTTCATAATTATACTTTATATAATTATTTTAAAATGGGATGCGATCCAGAGACATTAATCAATCTTGTTTTTTTAAGAAAATCTATTTACGATTTTATCGATAAAGAGTATAGCATTAGAATCATCCAAAGCAGATTATGGAATGAAATCAGCACAGAAATGGAAACATCAGGTAAGTTAATAACAATAAAATAGTTTTACTTTTTACATGATGAGTACGTAGTGTATTTCTATATTTGTGTATCTGTAATATAAATCAAAATTAAATCAATAGTCAAACTATTTATACATTCACATTTTTGAGCTATTTAAAATTATAGTATTATAATATTATAATATTTTAGTTGATTAATTTTAAAATTTAAAGAAATGTTATATTAAAACTTATAAATTGTACATATTTTGCCATGGAACTGCACCAATGTCTGAATTGATATAATTCATGAACTTCTCTCGGATATCCATTGCTGCAGTAGATGCCCTATTAATTGGTCTTGATGTAATTTGGCTTTGAGCAACCGTTTGGGTTGTTTGAAGTTGAAGTTCATCTTGGATTTCAGATGGAGCCCCTTCTTTATCCATTATTATGTTATTTAAAATACAACACGCCTTTGTGATAAAAGTAGCTTTTCAAGAAAAAACCAACAATTTATTTTCTAGAACATTAAACCGTTTCACAAGAATCCCAAATGCACATTCTACTATTCTTCTGGCTCTCGATAAACGATAATTAAAAATTCTTTTTTCATTAGTTAAATTTCTTCTTGGAAAAGGTCTCATTAAGTTTTTTTGCAAAGGATATGCTTCGTCCACAACAAATACAAACGGAAACTCGTAGTTAATTTGAGGATCAATTTTTTTTGACTGCAGAATATTTAATTTATTGTTTTTTAATAATTTTCCAAAATAGGATTCTTTAAAAATACCACTATCTATTTCATCCACAATCACCGATATCTACAACTATGAATTTAGCATTAGCATCAACGACAGCTTGAAGTACAATAGAATGGAATCCCTTATAATTATAATATTCTGAACCAGCATTAGGAGGGCATTGTATTGATATATGTTTTACATCAATCGCGCCAAGACAATTCGGAAAGTTTCACAGTTCTTCAAAAGCTTTTGCTGCTTTTATCCAATGTTCAGTTGTAGTTGGTGGCATATAAGTAGGGCATAAAATATCGCATATCATCAGTCTAATTCGCAAATCACTTAACTCCAAAAATGCGATTCAGGGATTATTAGTGATTAAAATGAGAAAAAAAACGCAGGAATTAAACTCAACCTCGTTTCAATCAGATAATTATTTTTCCATGAAACAGCTGTTAAAAACTCGACGTAATCAGTCCAACTCCAAGGCTGTGAAATTAAATAGAAATTGTCTTATCTTCATTACTTATGAATTATGATTACTAAATTAAGTTTTTAACAAATAATATTAACACGTTTTTCGTTCTTGAATATTGTTTGGCTTCTAAGTTTTATTATTTAATACATTTTATAATGTTTGTTATAATCTATATTAGTGTATTTATCTAGTTGTAATATTTTTATTTAATCATGACGTCCAGAATGAGAGCGAAAAAACTTCTAAGTTTGGCTCAAAAGAATAGTTTATTCCTTCCAACAAAAATAAAAGCTTTACCATTACAATATAAAAAAAATAAAAATTCAACTGCTAATAAACAGAACGTGAAAGATTTTAGAATCTTTTAGAATCCTTTAGAGGTAAGGGCTTAATAAATTCAAATAATATATAAGTTATAAAAATTAATGTCAAAGAGATATAAATTATAAAAACTTAGTAGAAATAAATAATAACAATATATTAGCTACTATTAAATTGTTTTTTTGTTTTTACCTTTGGTTAATTTGCAGCACATAAGGAAAATGTTAAAAATGTTGAAAATGTCATAACTGAGAAACTACTAGTTGACTGGATTGATATCAATAATATTGTGCAATTTGAAAATCATTATAATAATATCATTGACGATATTAATATGTTGGTCGATGCCGATTGTGTACCCACAGAAGAGACAGGTGATGTTGATATGTCTGTAGGTTTGTCTGACCTAACTTATGGTCTTTTAGCAGATGAAAACGATAATTATCTTATTGATAATGTTGTGTTTACCAATACCAATTATGTACCCACTGAAGAATAAGTGGTGCAGATATGGCTGAAGATGTATCTGATCCAACTTATGATCCTGAACTAGGAGAAAATTATGAGTTGATGAATACCAATGATGAGCCCCCGAAGAAACAATTAATGGTGAACTATCAGAAATTAATGTAAGAAAAAGAAAGAGACGAGGAAAGCAACAAGATTGGAATAAATATAAAAACATTACAAACAGGTTAGGTGGTAAAGAATATAATGGGAGAAAAAAATTAATGGAGTGTGGTCATACGATATAAATAAACCTGCTAGAGGATTAAAAAAACATGTAATTGTATTCTTAAAACTAAGAATAATTGTAAACTAAAGTGTCAAAATATTCCTGAATTTCAGAGAAAAAAATTATTTAAATATTATTGGGTTCTGGGTAGTGAAGAAACAAGACAACAATATTTAAAAATACTACTAGTATGATGTCGACAGCAAGAAGAAGAGGTTTGTTATTAACTAAAAGAAACTGTTCACTACAATATTTTTTATTATCAGGCAATGTAATTCTTATGTAAAGTAAGAGTTTGTAAAACCATGTTTCTCAACACCTTTGATATAAGTGAAAACACAATAAAAAAATTAGTCAGTGATATAAAAAATACAAAAACTGCATTTATATGTAAAGACAATGAAGATAATAATTTAGAACTTGTTGTTAAAAATAATAATGGTGCTAATATTTCTGATAGAAAATCTTTACTTAATACATTTTTTAATTAATTTCCAAAATTAGAAAGTCACCACTGTCGGGCTAGTACATCCAAACTTTATTTAGAACCAAATTGGCTGACAAAAAGGGCATTATACATTTGTTACTGTCATGATTTTTGTAGTTCTCACAATACTACCCCAATGAGTTGTACAATATTTGATATGGCCTTAGAAGAAAATAATATTTCATTATTCAAACCAAAGAAAGGCATGCGACTTGTGTACAGCATTTGACACTGGTAATATATCAATTGAAGAAAAAGAAGTACATGTCTTAAAAAAAAGAAGCAAGAAAAGAAAAGAAAACTGACAAAGAATCAGTTAATTGAAGTATTTACGATGGATTTGCAATCAGTTCTGTTATGTCCTAAATCAAATTTGTCTCCACATGTACAATAATTATAGGTACATTTCCTTCAAAAATGTATAATAGATGCTGCAAAACAACAAGGAGTTAATATAATTTTGTATAGTGATGGTTGCACATATCGGAACCGAAACACAACATTATTCAATGCATTGCTGAATTTATCTATACTGTCAGGTGTTACTATTATTCAAAAATACTTACTAAAAGGACACACTCAGATGAAAGTAGACTAAATGCACTCAACTATTGAGAGAAAGGTACGAAATAAAAAAAATCAATATCCCAGCAGACTATGTCACTATTTGCAAAACTGCATGCATCAAGGAGCCTTATTATGTAGAGTATTTGACTTTTGATTTTTTCAAATCAATACGTCCAGGGAACAAGAAGGGGGATCCAGTAGTTGCTGAAATAAAATGTTTAATGTACAATTCCGACAAAACAGTATTTTATAAACTGTGGTTTTCTGAAAATTGGGCTACTCTTCCTCTAGCCAGAAACAGCAGTAAACTAGGTCCAATAAACTTTGGTACTTTACCACAGTTACTTACTCAAAGAATTAAAATAAAAAAAGAAAAATTTGAACATCTAAAACAATTAAAAATGTCGATGTTTTTATGATAATTTACCTAAAGATTAAAACAAAAATGTGATTTAACTAATAATAATATTTTACTATAGCAAAAGACTGGGAAACTATATTGTATGTTATTAATTATTAATACACTACTTAAAATATTTACTCTTATTAAAATTTCTAATGTTAATGTTATTTAATTGTCAAGATTTATAATAATATTATCAAACATTGTGGTTTATAATACTATTCATGATCTTTTACTATACCAAAGGTTGGAACATCATAATTTTTTTTACTTAGTTACTTATTTAATTTTAATATCACTTTATTTTACTACTGTTGAGCTTAATAAACATATTGTGATTTTTAATTAATTACATTTTTTATCTGTATCATAACTGAAATAAAACAAAATGAAAAATGTCGTAACTTCAATAAAATATTTTTTTTATGAAGAATTTGTCTTAACTCCTCTTATACATGTTAACATGAAGTTAACTATAAAATTTATCAAAGAGATAAACATAAAATCATTATAAATAATTTAGAGAATTATTTTAAGTCTTAAATGTTTTTTTATAATTAATGAGACATTTTTCGTTTCTCCTGAAAACTAGTAAATATGGAGTTAAGTGATATGCGAATTATGCTGACGATATGGCACAGCATACGAAAAATAAATATTTATTCTATTATACTAATTTTATTTCACATTTTTGGGCATTTTAGCCATAAATGCTTATTTTATTTTTTATGTCATTTTTAAATTCTGAACGGAGTGATGAATGTTTTGATTTTACAGAGATGTTGTTTTTTATATGTTTTACACGATTACTAATGAAAATAATGCTTCGATTTTAAATTTTAAATACTTTCTTACTTGAAATGTTTACCAAATATTTATTGGCACCATCTATACATAGTATAACTAAATTATATTATTTTATCAAACGATGAATAAAAAAATCTTATTTGGTTAGGCTGAGGAAAACAATTTATTTTTTAGTAAAAATATTAAATGAAAAAAAAATCATAACAGAATAAAAAAGTTAGATTTATTATTAAAATTGGATATTTAAATGTATATCCTTTTTTTTAAACCAATACATTCATTGCTCCGCTCTGTCTAAAATATCTATACATTAAGAGTTTTTTGAGATTTTGATGCAGTGTGGCAAAACTTTAAATGCATACAACAATAATTAATTAAATATAAATTTTCTAGTGGCAAAGTGTAAAACTAAGTGGGCGTGTCTTCGTAATAGTTTTCAAGAGCTTTACGTGAAGAAAAATCAAAAATATCTGATTCTGCTGCTTCGAGAAAAAAAAGTGGTATTTATTCAATGAAATGTCGTTTTTGTCAAGTTTCATGTTGCAGCACAAGCAAATATTAAGTAATCTGGAAGCATCAGATGATGAAAGTGAGGCAACTGATAGTGAGAAAAGTACAGAAAATCCAAATCTCAATAAGAGCGTAAATGAAATTGAAAATGAAGGTACAAATGCTACATGTTTAATTGATAGACAAGAGCTGAGAAGAGTACCTTCTGAACCTGTATTTAAAAAGCAAAAAAAAACTCAAGTTAAAAATTCGGCTGTAGAACAAGTTGCAGGGCCTATGATCGAATAAACCAGCGCCAGTTTAAACAGTTTGTGTTAACAACTTTAAATATATTAGGAGAGATTTTAACATTTTTAACTATACATAAAATTGGATACAACTGACTAGACAATGATTTACATAATGGCAATCCATCTATGTTAATACCCACCTCAATAATGTGATATTTTACAAGTAACAGCTCAGAGTTTAAGTTTGAGTTTCGGTTATTTGTTGTGATAATAATAAATCATATTGTATGTCATAAGCAATTTTATAGCGATCAACAATAATGCTGTCTTCTGATGGTTCATCGCAATAAGTATTTACATTTGTATTAGTTGTTATTTTCTGAAATATTATTGATGAACGGTTTACTCTAGGTTCAAATAACAAAATGTCATTAGATTGAGAGGTAAGAACATCTGGTGGTATATTACTATTATTTATTGCTGGGGCTGATGGTGTTGACAAAAAATTATTTTCAGTAGTGACAATTAGAGGTCCCTATTTCATGTGTATTTAAAAACACGGATACCCGTGTTTTTAACAAAACGGTGTTTAAGTCCGTGTAAATAAAATACACGGGTAAATGAATATTAAAATCCGTGTATCCGTGTATTTGCTTCAGTCCGTGTATCCGTTTGTTTGCGTTAATATTTGTAAATAATATAATTACAGTAAAACCTCCCCTAACGGGTACCTCCTAACAGCGGACAATATCTTGGGGACAGGGACATTTTCATTACTTTTCAATGTAAATGCTTCCAAATAGTGGATTGTAGAAATAATTTAACATGCAAAATTTCGAAAAAATATTTTATTACCGGTATATATGGTTGTTTTAAAATTTTTTAATCTGATTAAATATAAAAAAAGTTTTTTTAAGTAATAAATAATAATACAATTTACATACAACATTAACAAAAAAGTTAAGGAAATAATTAAATATGACAATATGCTCGATGATTTCACACAGTATATAAATAAAAAAAATATGAATTATTATAGCATTTTAAATAACTTAATAAATATATAAATAATAATATGTTTAACGATGAATAAGAAAACAATATTAAGGAATAATTCAATAGTTACAAGTATAAATAATTAACAAAATATATCTCTACAATAGTTGACGGTTTTGATACAAAAATACTAATAAGTTAACATTTTCTGTCGATAAACAGCTTCTTTTAGGTGTGACAACATTTCCAGCTGTAGAGAAGCAACGTTCCGAGCTAATCGACGTTGCTGGTATACATAAATATTTTTTTGCTGTTTGAACAATTAATGGATATTTCTTTTCATGAGATTTCCATCATTCAAGTGGGCAGAAATCATATCTGAGTAGTGGCACTCTTAAATAATTCTGATACTTCGCCGATGCATCATTTATATTATTTTCTTCCTGACCATATAAAAAATCGAGTCCACTAATAGTCTTTTTGGTTGCAGATTGATCAGTTTGTGACATTTGTGTACTGTTATCATTAAATTGAAAAGTAATATCATCAATTAATTTTTTGACTTTTTCTAGAATATTTTCTCTAACTTCGATTGTCTCATATTCCAAATTTTTGTACCTAGAATCAAAAAATGGGGCAATGTATCTTGCAGATATGACACTTGGTGATGTTATATGTTCATTTAATTTAAAACTTTCAGTAAGTTGTTCAATTACAGTTTGTTTAAATTTTAAGCTAATGTCATCATCATTTTCTTTTATTTTCAATTGTTTTTCAATTAGTTTGAATATAAGAGGTCTAACCATCGATACTGGTGAATGTTTTTCATTCGAAAGTAGTCGTAATTATTTGTAATGGTTTCAGTAGAGTAACCAACGTTTCGATATTCATTCAATCACCTTCTACTATTTCAAATTTTTTTGCCATAGCCGATTTTGTAACTGTACGGTCAGCTAAAACATTCGATATTGCACATATATTTGTGTAAAGGCGATTCAACATTAAGTATACAGAATTAACCATATATTGTGTGGGCATACCATTTACTCAAAGTTCTTGGATGAGGAATTATTGTATTAAACTCTTTTCTTACAAAATTATATGCCTTAGCAAAATGAAAGTGTAGAGTAATAGCAAATTTTCGTAACTGGACTATATTTTTTAAGGTCTTTCTGGCCTTTATTCTTTTTAACAAATCGTTTTATTAAATCATTATGCTTACCAAATTGTTCGGCAAAAAGTTCTAGTTCATCATCGTTAAGTAAGTTATTTTGTTTTAAAGAACTGATGACCATTTTCATTGAAGCAATTTTCTTTGCTTGTCGTTCAACTTTTTGCCTTACATACTTCAATTTTTTAGATTTTACAGCATTATTGACAATCAATTTTGAAATCGTGCGCTTTAGCGAAGATCTTTTTGGTGTGTCATCTTGGTCTGGTGCCCAAATTTCATTGTCAACACTTTTGTCAGAGACCTTAACAAAAATATAAATATAGGTATTGAATAACTAATTATTTTAAAACATTTGTTTATTATGAAGTAAAAATAAATTGTATCTATGAGTACTTAATGTAAAAATGTCAACCATATCTAAATATTACATTTTAAACAAAGTTCTCAAATCTTAAACATTATATCAGAATATAAAAATTTGGTAATTACTTTTTGTGGTGTTGTAATAAATTCAACAGACAAATCAGGACTTGAGGTAATTGGATCACAATTGTTGATTGGGTCTTCGCTAGATAAAACCTAAAAGGAAAACAATATGATAAAAACAAATTCACTTACAAATTATACTACAAGTATGGATACTACTTGAACATCAACATTATCTTGAATATCATTGGTAGAACTAGTGTTCAAATCCATTGCTACAGGAACTGCTCTTTCAGGATACAGAACTTTTGCCTTTATTAATTAAACATATAATAAGTTATTCAAATAATTATTGTAGAGCATCAAAATTATTATTATTATTTAGTTTTGAATAACAAGGTAGTTAGATTGGATTTAAAACTTACACATTTTACTCTTTCAACTATGATTGATGGTACAGAATCCAGTTTCAATAATGTAGTACGCCAGTACGGACATATTTTTCAAAACAATTTTTATTGAAATGTTCAGAACAAAACAGACTAGCAGTGGTTTTAGCATGCTGGCATGGATACCACATTCAAATGCAAATGTAATCCATTTAGTTTGAACAGGGCCTGATGGTAGTCTTGAAAAAATAGTAAAATAAATAGGTACATTAAAATATAATTAAATAAATAATAATAGTATATTATTTTTACTTGTGAAATGTAATGCCATCAGATTTGCTTTTAGAACTATGCGATCTGCCACATATAACACAACTCGGCATTTTAAAACACAAAATTGTTAATAATTAAAAAGATAATTTCCAGTTGTCTTCAAGGTCTTCAGTTATATTAAATTTGTAAGAAAGTTACAAAACTTAAAATTGTTCGAAAGAAAACAGAAATTTTAAATCATAGATTAATAAATAATAATTGATAATGTAACAACATTGATAATGTACTCAACAGTGCCGGCCATAAAATAAATATGAAATAGTCAATATTAATAAATGCATACCTTAAAAAATATTTATTACATTCATAATTGCTTAATAATTTATGACAAAATATTTTTTTTACATAACTATAATATAATTATTTATAAAAAATTGTTTATACTAACCAGCATCTTCTAATTAAGTAATTTAAATCTGAATTTATTGGGTGAACATTTTTTTTGTTGTAAAAACGGCAGCACTGCAGTGTGTCTGTTTGAGCTGCAAAAGCCGATACACAGAAGAATAGTAATGCCTCCTCTATAGTATTATTACTCTATGGCTTTAGATAGTATGGTTGCGTAACGAAACGAGAAAAAGTGCGTTGCGAATGTTCTTACCAAATACCTAAGATCATAGAGCGCTCCCAGCGGATTTATGTACTAACCAAATAGAAAAATATGTTAACTTTATGTCAACATAGATATTAGATAACAATTTAGTAATTTACTATATTGAATACATTATTAAAAATAAGAGTTATTTCACTATTTTAGTTATTACTTATTTTTAAAATTTACTAATAAATTTCAATATTGATTATACAAAAAACAAAATGTTCTTGAAAGAAACTCTTTATTAAGTAATTTAAAATATAATACAACTATGTGGGTACTAATTTAGATAAATTTTTTCTTGCTTTATTTATTTACTTGGATTCAATATTTTTCATGTAAGAATATTGCCTCATTCTCATTACAATATACGGACTCCCAAGTACTTTTAATTTCGTTAGATTCAAAATGTTTAGCGCAGACACGATGGCTCTTTTTTAAAACCATTCCTAAAGCTTTTTCCCATTTTCCTTTTTCTTCCTAATTTTTGGGAACATTAAATGTAGTTTTGGATGCGTCATGAGGTGCAATAGTAATATAAGTAGGTACATTGATATTATGATTTATGGAAATTATTTTATTTTTGGCGGCATTTTTTGAATATCAAATAATTATATTATACATTTATACCAAAATATTAAAACTATAAGGTTTTATAAACAAACTGATAGATGGCGCTGCAGAATCTTAGGTAAAATCAGCCGATTTTGAGAGAACATTTGTGGTACATAAACGTCTTGCTGTAAGTTATACACCGTACTGCAACCATACTATCTAAAGCTGTGATTATCACCAATTGATTTCAGTGTGACCAATAACACCAATACCCTGTTTTACCCGACTACCTAATTTTACCCACCACTCCCATACTAGATAATAAGTTTTTTTAATATTGATGTTCATAAAATGTGTATCATTATTATTATTATTTTTTTTTTTTGATAGAAAATTCGACGTCAGACAAAATGGAACAAAATAAAGAATTTGATCTAAATTTATTTTCAGAATTTTTTTAAAAACTGAATTATCGAACAATATTTTAATACATGATGCGATAAGAATCTAAGCTTATATAAAAACATTATTAGTCGGTTATTATGGGCTATGGAAAATCATATAGGTATTTTTCAATACTCTCATTGTATAATTTCTAATTTTTAGGCGGATAAAATTGGGAGAAAACCGCTTATTTGTCCCATATGGAGGAATTGGATTTGACCAATTTGAATTATAGCCATGGCCTATCCATTCTTCAATATCTATGACACGCAGTCTATTGGCAAAACAAATTAACACTGGGGGCGCTATCGACGCCTTTCGTATATGATCACTGATGGTTAGGCGGATTCCATTTGTTTTCACCAGAGCATTCATCTTTGGCTTATTTTACCAACACGTGACAAACAGTCTGCGTTAGAGTATTCTTGCTCGGCCCTATTACCTATACGTAACATCATAGTCGTAGTCGGATAACTGCAACCACCAGTGCATTAACTGCAACGATGCGCCTTTAATACCAAACAGGTATGTTAGAGGCCGATGAGGCACCGCGCAGGTGTTGTTGTTATCCCGTCCTTGGTCATATTCGTTGTTTCGAGTGATTTGTTGAAGAGGAATAATAAAAGATTTGTTTTATACATTGGTACCACTTAGTAAGTCTAAAACGTTTTGGTCCGTCTCGATTCTTGGAATCGATGAAATGGCGTGACGTATACGAGTATTTGATATTTCTAGTATGATAATTTTGTAATAAAAAGTATCACGTTGCAATGGCGAGAGACTGCTGTTTACCTAATGCATATTTGTCGCATCTTATTATATCATGGTTTTGAAATGGGCAGTGTTAAACTCTCCCGGGTCAATTTATGTTAACCTGAACGAAATGTGTAAACTCTCCTGGGTCAATACTATGTTTACCAGAAGAAAATGTGTAAACTCTCCAGAGTTGTTTTAAATGTTATTGCTACTCTATGAATTGACTATACTGCAGAGATTTTTAAATTTTTATTTTCAATTGCATTACTGTTACTCTGTATTTGTTATTTAAATATTAATTATTTATACCTTAGATTATTTGAAATCAGTGTGTTCCAACTATCATTAAAAGTAGTATTTTTAATATATTATAGCTCACAGCAACATTGATTTTTATTATTAACTGAATGATTTTACTAACTCTGTAATACGAATAATGCCCCATATTCCTCTAATAACATTTTTAATATTTTACATTTAAAACAATGTATTCACTTTTAAAAAACCGCTGGGACGACGCTACCTGGACGAGACATTTGTACTACCAAACTGCCGAGAAAATTTGCTACAAGTGGTGTCACCTTATCTTCTCTGCATCGTGTCTATAACATATTGTAGTAAGCCAAACCGTGTATTTACCTACCGTGGATTTAGGAAGTAATTCAGATGTAAATAAGTATAGACTCAGCCCACTTGCATCATGAAACACAAACCGTTCCCTAAACATTATTTTTGAATTTTATTAAAGCAATTAAACAACTTTCCTCATAGGTATTATAAATATTGGTTAATGACAGTAACTATAAGTTTTTTTGTAACTTTTCCGGTTATGTTTGAGTTATGTTTTGTTATAAACCAGCAATCAAGTAGACTGCTTAGCTTATAAAGTTGCAGGTAGCAAGACCGTTGATAGTGATTTCTCTTCAGGTAGGTTGATAAAATAAGTAAAGACTCGATAAAGTTAAGTTGTTTATTTATTGAAATTATTCTAAGTCCAATTTGACAATGTACAGTGTTGACTTTCGTGAAGGTGCTTGCTTGTACGATGGAGAAACACGTCTGATTTACAGGCCGTTTCGGCCGGGTTTTATAGGGACTTCTAATCTCCTACTTCCCCCCTTGTCTATCGATATCTGCGGACCTCACAGGACGTGATTCACATTTATCATCTACATGTTCCCACGCCTGCTTATTCCGAGAATCACATCCTGTTTATTATCTTTGCAATACATGTTATACGCCTTCCGTCAATAGATAAATCGTCTATAACTAGCCCTCGGGTGGTTTCCCAAAAGTGGTTTTATTTATCCCCATGAAGGTCTAAATTCAAGACTGTCTTGTTTTCTCTTAGCGTCCAACGACGTATTCTAATTATATATATGAGTTGATTTATTTATCCTAGTGTTATATTATTTATTATGTACTGCGCGAAACGATCACAATAATATACGCAATAATATTAGAATGTATATTATTGGGTTCGTTACAGTTTCATAAAACTGTTTTAATACAAGTTCATAATAAATGTTACAATGTTATGTATTTTGTGTTTCATGAAAACTATTTATAGTTGACTTACTTATATATTAAACTAATTTTATATTTATGATACATAAAAGGAACGGTTCTAAATCTTATATGAAAATTGTTATTTTTGAATTTTGTTGTTATATTTATTGGATAATGACTAATATTATAATAGGTTAAATTTATGTATTAAAAAATCGTGTCCTAACTATTTTTTATTATAATTATAAAATAACTTCTTAAGTTCATTATTTATTCCTTCAAAAAATTTAATTAGTAAAAAAATTAAAAATTTTTAAAAGTGGAATTTTATTCACTTTGCCCAGATACTAGGGCAAAGTGAAAACATGGTGGGCAAAGTGGTAAACAATGAGATAATTAAATAATAACTAATGTTTGTTAATCCATTTAATAATTGTATATTTTGAATGCATACATATTAATGAATGAACTCAAAATAAAAAAAATAACATTTTTAAATAATATTCTTCAAAATCATAAAAAATAACATAAAATATAAAATTCTTCTTTATAAAATAAAAACAAAATAAAATTAATAAAACAACTTTTAAATACTGATAGGTAGGTATAAATGTATAATACACATTGTCTATTTAGGTACTATCATTGGTGTCTTTACAAGTTACACACAAAATGTCCTTTCCCTAAATATAATGTACAATCCTCATAATACCACTTTCACAATTGTAACACTGTATCCAATTTTCTACTGGTTTTCCTCCAGGTCCACATACATATTTTTCTGAACATATGGGACAATAATATTGAGTGGTGTCTTCTGTTGCTCTTTTTTAGTTGATTCAAAGCTTAAAGATTTTCTGACTGATTTTCTTGTTGAGCGTTAAGCTAAAGTATTTTTAATTTTTCTCTCGGCATTTTTCATTTTTTCAAACTGTTTATTTTTCACTGGTGTTGTAGTTAAGACTTCTGCTCTTTGGGTCTTCCTTTTTCTAGTTGACATTTTCATTAGATCAATTGTTGGTATAGGTCTATTATCTGTAGGTGAAACATTGGTACAGTTTTTAATTGACTGTTGTGGAGTTGATGACGTTGTAGCAACCATAGTTTCAAATTGATATGTATCTAATGTACGAACTAAATCAGATTCTAAGTTACTTGCTTCTGGTGAAGGTACTTCATTCACTTCGTTTTCATTTACTTCTGATGTAGGGGTGACAGCTGAATTTTCAAGTGGTCTGTCAGTCACTGATGCTGGTGCAAATTCTTCATCACCAAAAATTGTGGGATTAAAAGGCCATATACCAGTACATTTGAATCCACTAACTGCATTATGAGGTGTGGCTCCTTTCAAGTAGGCAGGACAGAAAATCTTTGCTACATCATATTGATTTATAATGCGGCCTGAGTAATTATTTTGAAAAATATTTATTTCTTGTTCATAAAACCGTTTTATTGGCCCAAATAAAGAAACATCCAATGGTTGGATTTTGTGGGTTGTATGTAGAGCAAATGAAACAAATATAATATGATTATCAGTTGCATATTTCAATGCTGGATAGTATTTGTGTGATTCATGATTATCCAATACTAAAATTATTTTTTTATCTGGAGTAGGGCGAACAACTTCAACAAAAAATTCAAGCCATATTAAAAAAATGTCACCATTAGTCCACCCACTTGAAGAACAATAACCCTTAGAGCCAGGAGGTGCATTATCTAATAATCTTTCTTGCATTCTTTCTCTTGCAAATATAATAAAGGGAGGTATAAATGAGCCAGCCGCGTTACGACAGAAAATTACAGTTGTTAACTTTCCCCTCTCAGCGCTAGAAATAATACCTACTTGTTTTTTTCCACACACTGAAAGTATTTTGGGAGTTGGTTTGTTAGTAGTAGTGGATATTCCTGTTTCGTCCATGTTATACAATCTAGTAGCATTTCGGGAGTCACTCAACATTTCTGAAAGTTCGTGGATGTCCCGAGGCAATTGTGAACGTCTTGATTGTCTCATCCTTTTCGCTCTTGATTGTGTCTGGAGGAATGTATAGTTTATGGCAGCTTGAGGATGTCTACCAAAAGTATAACAAATTAATATATATTTAGCATATTTTATATATTTGTATTTAACCATAACAATTAAGTTAATTAACTTACTTGATTATTTCACTGTTATACAGACCCCGAAGTGATGGGGTTGTAATTGTGCGATTAACAGCTCTTTCACCGAGAGCGTTCCTCAAGAATGGTACATCTAAGTCAATTGCTTCTGGATCATGATTGTGAGTAGTTACAATAGAAAATCGGTTGTCTCTCTCATTTCTACTGATTGATGCTGAACCGTGACACATAGGACCTCTGAAATTTTTTCGTCGCTCACAAATTAAACTTATTCTATTCATCAGTAACTTCTTTTGATAATATTAGAATCCCAAATTATCCATATAAAATTTTGAGTTGAGTCTAATGCTGTGGATTATTCTGTATGCCCTTGATTCTGCATCTATGACAAGTTCTTGTGGTCCATCTTGTTGTTTTTCTTCATCATATACTGGAGCTTCTTCTCCTTCATCGGGTGCTAGTTCATCTTCCCGGGCTTCTCTATCTTCTTCCTGTTGGGGTTGAACCTGAACTACAGGCAACTGTTGGACGTAGGTGTGTGATCTTGCAGGTGGATATTTGGAGTACCAGCTTCTTGTTCGTGATTGGCTTGGATGACATAATTGTGTTCCCTCAGTGCTATTTTGAGATGTGTACCTATGCTGAAAAAAACTTAAAAATATTAAACGAACAAAAGAATTATAAATGATTAGAATATATGGTTGGCCTTAAAAAAAACCTTTTTTTCTTGTACTCGTAGGTAAATCGCAGGTGTATCGCAAGTAAATTGCAGATAGACAGATCTATCTAAAAAATTGAAAATTATATCAGTATCACAGGTATGATAAAATATTTAGTAAATATAATTATTTTTTTGGTTACATTTACATATTACATTTGTTATATTAACGATTTATAACATAATACATGCACGATGCCTTAAAAATTAGCGAACCAAACAAAAGACTTCTTTCCAAGTACATCAGCAGCAATCCAGAACCACTTCTATGCAGACGACCTTCTAGCCCTTACAGACCGACAAGGCACGATCGTGAGGGTATGGTTTTTTTTTTTTATTGTTATATTTATTCTACTCTGTTCAGACCGGTCTCGCACGATTGTAAAGGTTACGTTCTATCGTTTTATCTAATTTTAAAAGTAATCGGGTAAAACCCAGCCATGCTCCACGTACTATTAGTTTTAGGTTTTTATCAATTTAATATATCCATAGTATTCGAGTTATTTTCTCTGTGTATATTCACCATACCAATTATTTTGTCGTTTCATTTTATTAATTATATGATTTCAAAACCGTTTCTGACATCACTGGCTACGTAATATTTGTTTTTGTCGCCGTAATCACACGAACAATATTTAGTATCACGTACGTGAGTATCCGGTCTATTGTTACGTATTTGCGTCCACCATGAATGTCGATCAAATTTTAGATTTGTTAGATGATTCCGACCTAGAATTTGAAGATAACGACGATTATGATGCAGATCCAAGCTTTACTTTACCGAATCAACATGGAAATAATATTTTGTACTAGTCAAGTGATTCTGAATTAGAATTAGACGCAGTAGAGGCCAAACAACTTGAAACTGGCAGACAAGTAAGTGTTAACGAAGGTAACGAAAATGGTTCGATTTTCGAAAAAGTTAAGTGGCGCATACAGTCATTTACATCTAAAATATTCTCCGAAAAAATTCCTAAAATTTTACCTGTGGGTACACCTATGGAATATTTAAAAAAATATTTTCCCGAAGAATTATATGAACTAGCGGCGTTGTGCACTAATCAATATTACATGGAAAATACGGGTAAAATATTAAAGACAACTTCTATTGAAATGAAACAATTTTTTGGGATTCATGTTATTATTGGTTGTATTGAATTTCCTCGTCTCCGAATGTATTGGAGTGCTAAGTTTCGATACGATCCTGTTGCATCGATAATGCCACGAGATCGCTTTTTTCAATTAAGAGTCAATCTACATTTTGCAAATTTGGTTAGTGATGAATTGAAAAAAAATAACAAACTATGGAAAGTTCAACCACTTATAGATTTTGTAAGGAACAGGTGCTTATCTATTGAGCGATCATCAACTTATTATTCAATTGATGAACAAATGATACCTTTTCTTGGACGTTGTCAGATAAGACAGTTTGTGAAAGTTAAACCTAGACCAGTTGGTCTCAAAAATTTTGTAATTACTACGTCTGATGGTCTAATTATTGATTTTGAAATTTACCAAGGACTAACCACACCTTTTCCTGATAAAAGTTTAGGACTTGGACCGGCTGTAATTTTACGTCTTATTAATACAATACCAGAAGGTTCATCTGTATTTTTCGATCGTTATTTTACGACTATTCCGTTGATGAAAAAATTAGTACAGCTAAAAATTCATGGAACCGGTACTATACAAATGAATCGTTTACAGAAATTTCAATTTAAAGCAGATTCTAAAATGAAAAGAGGGGATTTCGAAGAAGTTGTATCTGATGATAAAAATATTTCTATGTTGAAATGGAAAGACAACAAGTCAGTAGTTACGACATCAACGTGTTACGGAGGTTTACCGACAACAACAGTGTCCAGATGGGATAAAACACAAAAAAAATATATTGACGTAAAAATTCCTAATATGATATCAAAATATAATGAAAAAATGGGTGGTGTTGATCATTTTGATCAAATGATGGAATATTACAGAATTTGGTTAAAAACAAGAAAATGGCCACTTAAAGTTATACTTCACTTACTTGATCTATCAGTAACAAACAGTTGGTTTGAATATTTAGAAGATTGTAAAATTAATAAATTACCGAAAAAAAAAATTAAAGATTTGCTACAGTTCAGATTGGAAATTGGTGAATGCTTAACTATGGCAACACCGCCACCACCTACATGTCAAGTCACCGAAGAAGATGGAGAACCACCAATAAAAATAAGACCACCCGCACCTATACCAGGTGATGATGTAAGACTCGATGGATACCATCATTGGCCGAGAGCAATGGACCTTAAAGCTCCTCTAAGTTGTAGATACAAAGGTTGTACAAATAGGTCAACAGTTATGTGTACAAAATGTAAAACATTTTTGTGTATGTCCAAAGGTAAAATGTGTTTTGAAAATTATCATCAGCTGAAATAAATATTATTTATTATAATTTTTAAAAATTCAAAAATAATTATATATACCTATTAATGTTCTTTTTCTTTTAAATAAAGTTAATACCTAAGTTTGTTAAAATTAAACGTATTATGTTTCAAATTAAACAAAGTTTTTTTCATGCCTATTTTGTATTGATAAACCTGTGTATATTTTTTTAGTAGCTTAGACCGAACCCTCACGATTGTGAAGGGGTAGTTTTGACCTCTCCTGGGGTGATTTTTTTTTTCAATATATTTTTTTGAAATACTTAAGGTATATGTAGAAATGTTATTTGAGCTAAATTAAAAAAAAACTAAAAAAATTACTTCGGTCTGTAAGGGCTAGGTGGATTAATTGACCTTCAAGGCTGCAAAAAATTGTATAAGGAGTTAAGTGAAATTCTTGGTAGTGCTGGTTTGGAACTCCGAAAATGGGCTTCTAATTCAAGAAAATTTTTAAAGGCACTAAATCACAAAATACTGTTGACCATTACTGCCTTGACATGGACGAGACCATAAAGTCCTTAGGGTTATTATGGAAACATACGTCAGATACCTTTCATTTCAAGTACACAAGACTACCTTAACATAGAACCTACACCAAACGTGTACCGCTGTCAGAGTCTAGCAAGGTTTTCGATCCCTTAGGTTTTTTTAAGTCCCGTTTTTTCATTAATTAATGAACGGAAAAATGTTCGTACAGCAGCTTTGGTTACTCCAATTCGGTTGGGATGACAAATTACCAAAGGAGATAGAAGACCGATGGGACAACTACTCTCAGGACTTGGCAAATTTGGAAGTTTTATTAATCCCTCGACATACATTCAAATCTCACAAAACTCACGATTATCATGGATTCTGCGACGCTTCAGGAACGGGTTTAGGAGCATGCGTATACATTAGAACACAAATTGATGTTGATAGATGGCAATCAATTCTATTATGTGCAAAGGCCAAGGTAACACCTAACAAACAATACTCAATCCCAAGACTCGAACTTTGCTCCATGTTTCTCCTAGTCCACCTTATTACCAAGCTGCTATCATAACTTGGCATAAATGCAGAAAGGTTTACGTTATAGTCGGACTCAACTACAGCATAAGATATAGTATAAGTCTACAAAAAAGTCAAATTAAATTTTTACGAGCGTTTAAAATTCATATTTTTATAACATTTGATATTCACTCCATTTCTCACGTAAGGATTTTCTTATTTTGTCGTAATTAAAAAATGAATGACTGTAGATACTTATAAATTTCACTGAATGTCAATACACCATATCTACAATTCCTCTACATCGACGCCAAACAATCTGCACTCAAAATGATAGAGACTATTCACAACTCGGGTCTAAGACTTGCCACAGGTGCATTCCGTTCTAGTCCGATTTCAAGCATTCTCAATATAGCAAACACACTTCCTCTTGACCTAAGGAGAACGCAAAACTTTGCACTTCAAGTAGCTAGAAGAATACAAAACAACATTACCTCAAACTTAGAAAACACAATAAAACTCAAAAACTTCGAGTTCAATTGTTCAGGAATATTCAAACATGAGCACGCTACCACTCCTCCTTGGTTAATGGAACTACACTTCAATACTGATCTTTCTCAACACATCAAAAGTGAGACCATGGACTATACTTTTAGAAATCTGACACTTTCTTTACTCGAAGACTACCAGGATTACACCAAGTTTTACACCGACGGATCCAAAACCGAAATAGGCGTAGGGGCATCGGTATACTTCAACAACACATCCAAAATGATCAAATTCCCCGATTTCTGCTCAATCTACACAGCAGAAGCATATGCGATCTACCACGCACTTGAAACAATTCAACAACTCAATATAGATAAAGCGATCATATTAAGCGACTCTCTTAGTACTATAAACAGCATCTGCAACATAAACCAACCAAACGCCATATCCAGTATGATTCAAAATCGAATTGCTCTTCTAAATCACAACAACCAAGACGTAATGCTGCTATGGATTCCAACCTGTTGAATATAATTTAATATTGTATTACGTATCATCATATTGTGCAATAACAACATCATTGTTGGTATTAATAGTGTGCAAAATCACGCCATATCATGTGATATAATTATTAGCAAATCGGATATTGTTAAACAGTGGCGTGAGACTTAGGTCAATAGGTCACTTGTATATAAGGCCGACTTTTAGCATACTGTCGCTACTACATTTTAATATTACTTATGTGTACGTCATGCGTTTAGTAAATGTTACTTATTACTAAAAGCAGTATAGTCATTTTTATCCAGATCGATCTACAAACATAATCCTAAACTCAACAGGTTATGGGCCCAGACACATTATCTGGATAAACTTGGACTTCAAAGGAACTACTCTCTATACAAGTAATTTTTGTTATTCTTCAAAGTTTTATAAACAGGAAAATTCAAGATGGACGATTCAGTGAAAATAACAAAATTATCTAATGTGGAAAATTGGCCGTTATGGAAATTTCAAATGAAGGTAATTTTCAACTCATTTGAATTAACGTCAGTAATAACAGGAGAGTGGAAAAAGCCTAGTTCTAAAATAACTAAGATAGAAAAAGAAACTGATGAAGAAGCAAGAGCTAGATGGCAAAGGTTAACTGTTGACTGGAGTAGAGCTGACGGTAAGTGTCAAAAACTAATTGTAACTTCAGTGGACAATGGTCCATTACAGAATTTGATTAATTGCGAAAATGCGCGTGATATGTGGGAAAAACTTCTTGCTATTTATGAACAAAAATCCGAAGCATGTATACATTTGCTTCAACAGAAATTTTTCAGTTATTCAATGGAGGCGACTGACGATATGTCGACTCATATTTCCAAAGTAGCAAATTTGGGAATGAAACTGAAGCAATCAGGGGAACCAGTAACGGACAATATGGTCATGACAAAAATATTAATGACTTTACATGATGTATATAATCATTTTTACAGTGCTTGGGACTCAATCCTGTAGTGATCGCCGTGCAGGACACGTTGAACACTAATACAATAATTATTTAACGACGTCGCACGTTCGTCGTTGTCTTGAGTCGTGGTTGAGAAAGATAGGTGATAATTATAAACACTTTTAGACTTTTTAAATATAACAATAATTTAACACTTTATTATTACAAATTCAAATACACAATAATTATAAGCACTGTCGTAAGCTTGTTAGACCTACGACGAGGGCTGACTATCTTCTAAGTAATGGTAGGCGCTTTACCCGTATTTATGCGGGTTCTAACAATGACGTACTAGTGGCGTGATAGATAATATATTCTAATATTACTTCCCTAGTAATGTCGAATTGCATTATTGTGGAAATAGGTAAAACAACTTGTTGTTTTCACCTCTGATCTAGGCTTCCTGTTATATGCCTACATTACCTATTATAAATTATACAAAATGTATAATTTATTCTACATGATATTATTTAATATCATATTATAGCTGTGGGTATTAATAAATCCCTAATATTGCTGAATCTCATTAATATGTGATTAGCTATAACAATTTGTTGTTTTCGCCTTTGGCCTACGTTTTTACGCTTACTTTATATTCCGTATTAATACCTACATTACTACAAATAAATTATACTGTATGTATAATTTATTTATTCTATATTATTTTATTTAAAATAATACTATAGCTTTTGGGTTTACTACAATCCCAGCAGGTGATAAAACAATTAATAATTTAACAAGTAGATTATTAATTGAAGAATCAAGGGTACAACAAAGAAACTTGACAGTGATGGAAAATCAAAAATCAATAGCGCTAACGGCAAATAATCCAAAGAGGGATTGGAAATCTGGAAATAAAAATAAGGCTACCAGAAAACCAGGTAATTGTTATTTTTGTAAATTACCAGGGCATTGGAAAAGTCAATGCAGAAAATACTTGAGGAATCAAGAAAATAAGAAAACACACGGAGAAACAAGTAAAAGTAATGATGGCAGTGCATTTATTACTGGAACTATCAGTACAAACGATATTGAGGAAAGTTGGTTACTTGACTCAGGAGCATCCGATCATATGTGTGGTAAAATAAATTGGTTTTATAACTACGTATTATTTAACGAACCAATTCAAGTAAGAATAGGCGACGGTTCAATTTTGTTAGCAAAAGGAAAAGGTAATATAAAAATATTATCATTTGCCAACAATAAATGGAATAATAATTATTTATTAGACGTACTGTATGTGCCGGAATTAAAATACAATTTATTCTCGTGTTGTACAGCGTTAGATAAAGGTTTAACACTTTTATCAGATAAAAATTAGTGTACTTTCTCAAGAAACGGACAAATAGTCTGTACAGGTGAGCGACAAGGAAAACTATTTAAATTAGAGTTCAAAGTCATTACGCTCGATAAAGAAGAACCACAGGCAAATATTACTATCAAGGACACATTACAATTATGGCATGAAAGGTTTGAGTCACCAAAATATAAAGTATGTTAATAATATATTAGAAAAACATAATATAAAAGTGCCAGATAACAAAAATCATTTTTTTTGTGATGCGTGCATAATTGGTAAACAACACAAACAAACGTTTAAGTCTAGTACTACGTACACCACAGCTGTAGGGGAAATAATACATGCAGACTTATGTGGACCGATGCAAACCAATTCTATTGGAGGTTCAAAATATTTTTTGTTAATTAAAGACGATTATTCACATTACAGAATAGTACATTTTATAAAACATAAAAGTGAAGTGAAAGATTTAATTGAAAATGTGATACATAAAATAAAAACTGATACTGGCTTTAAGGTCAAAGTATTGCGAACAGATAATGGCTTAGAATTCGTTAATAAAGAAATAACTAGTATTTTACAGAAATATGGGATAAGTCATCAAACAACAGTTGCATACACACCGGAACAAAACGGGAAGATTGAACGAGATAACCGGACGATAGTAGAAGCCGCAAGGACTATGTTACATACGAAAAATTTAAATAAAACACTTTGGGCCGAAAGTGTTAATACGGCTGTCTACACAATTAACCGAACAGGAACAAGTTCAATTAAAGACAAAACCCCGTTTGAAATCTATTTTAGAAAAGAACCGGAAATAAAACATTCAAGAGTTTTTGGTACAAATGTCTTTACACATATACCAAAACAAAAACGACAAAAATGGGACCCTAAAAGCGAAAAGGGAATATTTGTCGGGTATGTAGAAAATGTAAAAGGATATAGAATATGGTACCCGGAAACAAACAAAATTAGCGTAAGTAGAGAAGTAATTTTTAAAATAGAAATAATTGATAACGAGGTTTCAATAAATGAGAATGAACGTGAAGAAATACAACACAGTATAAGTGAAATTACTAATGAAACTAATCTAGACAATAAAGAGGAGTTGGTAAGCACATATAATCTAAGAAACCGTGAACATTTAAATAAACCAAGTAGATATGCATGTACAGCGTTTATAACTGAACCAATTAATTATAACGATGCAATTACTTGTGAACAATCAGATAAATGGAAACAGGCCATGAATGAAGAATTGAACTCGTTACATCAAAACAACACATGGATTTTGGTATCAAAACCAGTCGGGGTCAATGTGTTAAATAATTCTTGGGTGTTTAAAATTAAACATAATGATCGATTCAAGGCTCGTTTAGTTGTTAATGGATCAAGACAAAAATACGGTATTGATTACACGGAAACATTTTCGCCAGTTGTACGGTATGAATCAATCAGGACAATTTTAGCCATCGCAGCAGCTGAAAATTATGAGCTGAGGCAGTTTGACATAAAAACGGCATTTTTGTATGGTAAATTAGAAGAAGATATTTACATGAGCCAACCAATTGGATTTGGAGATTCAACAGAACGGGTATGCAAACTAAACAGAAGTTTGTATGGACTAAAACAATCGCCAAGGTGTTGGAATTCCAGGTTTAAGCAATTTCTGTTAGAATTTAATCTAGAACAGAGTACTTCGGACTCGTGTATTTATTTTAATCATAATAATAATGAAACATTAATTTTAGCTATTTTTGTTGACGATGGACTGATAGCGTCTAGTAGCATAATAAAAACAAATATGTTATTACAAGGTCTTGAACAACAATTTGAAATAACACAAGGTAATCTAGATTATTTTCTAGGTATGGAAATAATTAGGTATACAGACGGATCGATACATTTACACCAATTAAATTATGCCAATAAACTTATTAGCAAATTTAATTTATTAGATGCGAAGGAGTTATCTATACCGATTGATAGGTCACATGGTGTAGAACATAATCTTACAACGAGTGATAATCACTTTCCATACAGGCAAGCTGTGGGAAATTTATTATTTCTATCACAAGTCACGAGACCAGATATAGCATTCGCTGTAAACTATGTCAGTAGGTTTTTAAATAATCCAACGTCGGTACATTGGACTATGGTTAAACGTATAATTCGATACGTAAAAGGAACAACAAACTTTGGTCTATATTATAAATCTAACGTAAATCTGTGTTTAAGTGTGTATTCAGATTCTGATTATGCAGGGGACTTAGAGACAAGACGGTCAACTTCAGGTCATCTGTTCATGATAGGGCTATCGACGGTGTCATGGCAAGCCCAGCGGCAATCCATAGTGACACTCAGTTCCACAGAAGCTGAATATATCGCGGCATGTGAAGCAGTCAAAGGCTTGGTTTGGATCAACAGATTAGTCAAGGAAATCAGTAATGATATACAGTACGATCAACCAACATTATACGTGGACAACCAAAGTGCAATTCGACTAGTGAAAAATCCAGAGTTTCACAAAAGGACTAAACACATCGATGTCAGATACCACTTCATCAGGGAAAAGTTTGAAGAAAACTTATTTCGATTACAGTACATTGAGTCGGAAGAACAATATGCAGACATATTCACTAAACCACTTCCAAAAGATAGATTTGAAAAATTAAAGGAAAAATTATCAGTGTTTAAATTACATTAATTCTTTATTGTATAAAATATTAATTATGGGGGTGTGTTGAATATAATTTAATATTGTATTACGTATCATCATATTGTGCAATAACAACATCATTGTTGGTATTAATAGTGTGCAAAATCACGCCATATCATGTGATATAATTATTAGCAAATCGGATATTGTTAAACAGTGGCGTGAGACTTAGGTCAATAGGTCATTTGTATATAAGGCCGACTTTTAGCATACTGTCGCTACTACATTTTAATATTACTTATGTGTACGTCATGCGTTTAGTAAATGTTACTTATTACTAAAAGCAGTGTAGTCATTTTTATCCAGATCGATCTACAAACATAATCCTAAACTCAACACTACCCACACCGGAATCCATGGCAACGAAACAGCAGACACCTACGCTAAAAGAGCTATAACCTCCCCTGAAGCTTCCTTAGTGCAAATTTGTTCTCTGGGAGATATCAAGGGAGCAATACAGTCCCTGACGTTGCAACAGTGGCAACATCGATGGACATCATCACACTTAAAGTTAAACGAAATCAAACCTTCCATCAACCCTTGGCCAACACACACTTTCAAGAGACGCCATGAAGTCATAATTAATAGACTCAGAATCGGGCATACGTGGCTTACACACAGCTTTCTCATGAGACACGACGATCCTGCCCAATGCACAACCTGCGGAGAAGCTCTAACTATCAAACACGTCCTTCTACACTGCCGAAATTTTACAGATACCAGAACCTCCTTAAACATTCCAGAACACCTCTACGAAGCACTTGGACCGGATTATGAAAATTCCATTAATATTCTAACTTTCCTAAAAATAACTAAACTTTATAACCTCATATAATTTCATATGTTTTCCTAGATATTCACCTACTTTAATTACACATACCAAGAATAATTTTATTATAATATTGTAAAATGTATTGTAAATTGTATTGTAAATTTGTATTGTTAAAACAAATGTTAATTTTGTATTGTAAATTGTACCCGTATACATAAGTAAAATTTTTAAAATATGTAAGCTAATAACCTTAGTTGTTGAGGCTTTAAAGTAAATAAAAAAAAAAAAAAATTTTAAAAATTATTTGACTCTTTTTGAGCTGTTTACGGACATTACCAGTTTTCAATTTTTTTAGTTTTTTTTTTTATAAATACCAATAAAATTTCATTTGTTGGTACAAAAAGCATGACAATTTAATACAAGGCTGCTGATATATTGTTTCAATAGCGATTAAAAAGGCACACATTTCTTTTATTAACATTTAAAGTTCGAATTTTGACAAAATTTAATAATTATTTTGTAGTTGGATTAAAAAGGTTGGATTTCCGTTGGGAAGTACAAATACAATTTCTAATCGTTTCATCTGTTGACATATTATTGACGGTGGAGTAATAAAAATGTTCTTCCAATATTCAGGATCCATTTCGTTAAATATCGATATATTTTTAAAATTGTAATATAGCTATAATGACATTTAATTCAAATCAATAGTAAATTAATACAATACATATTTAATACTTGTAACTCTTCTAAGGATGGACAGCCGTGAAATAAAAACCAAGTTTTGGTTTCTTCAAATGGTGCTCCCATCTTTACTGTTTTTAAATATTCAAATTTTCCAGTTGGTTTTGGATTTTTATAAAGTGGTGACATGGAGAATATATCTAATATTATCATATTTGGACAATCACTTTGTTATAATGCTAGATCAAAGCTGATATCTAAAGACTATAAATAACTCTCATTAGTTACATAAAATTATTCATCAAAATAAAATGTTCTTTGATAAAAACACACATTTTGTATTACCTACTTTTATATAGCAAAGATAAATTATAATAATTAGCATCAACAATAAAACTAATGTAGATAAATTATTATAATTTTATATTTTATATATTAGAAACTATGAAAAATGTACTATACAAAATAAATTTAAATGGCTTGAAAAATACAATTAGATGATTTGCATAAAACATTGGAATTGTGTATTATAGGAGAACACAAAAATAAATAGATAGGTTACATAAGAAAACAGTTTATATTTTTTTCAAAGGATTTATGAAATATATTTATAAGAATTAAAATGTCCAAATCTTTTATTAAAACTAAATTACTAATGTATGGGAAGTATAAAATGCCAAATCCATAATTTTTTACGCTTCAATTATATACTATATCCTTACAGTGGCGTAATTTGGTCATGGTTGTGGTGGGGGGATGCAATTTTTGTACTTTTCACCATTTACCCCCCCCCTCCTCAATATTTTTTTATATCATATAAGCAATAAACACTTCTCAATACAAGTACACAATATTGTATACAATAAAATAAATAATAACAAAATATGTAGGTACATTTAAACATTAACTTTATTGGTACTACGTAGGTGCTAGATACTACATAACAAATTACAATAAAAGATCCACTCTACGTGGTCTTAATGCTAATTCATTAAGCACTTCTTCAGGGTCAACTTTGACATTTCTATGAACAGCCAACATAGCAAGACCATTTAATCGATTCTGCGGAACAAAAAAATAAATCTCTAGTCTCTACCACAGAAAGTATATTATGAAAAATATTGAATATATTTTAATTGAGATTCAAACCTCAGACATTGTGTTTCTTAAATATGTTTTCACTCTTTTAAGAGTTGAAAACATACGTTCTGGCGATGATGTTGACACTGGTAATGTGCATAGAACTTTAAGAAGAAAATAAATATTGGGGTAGATATCTTTATTACAAATATCTAGTGCCTCAAGACCGGTGTTAGGTATTCTTTCAGATCTTTGTATCTTGGTTCGCCACAGTTTTAATTCAACCAAAGAATCATTAGACACCATTGGGGAATAAAATTTAATTAATTCAGTAAATTCAACTTCATCTTTTTCAGTAAGCTCATGTTTAGAAAATAAGCATTCAAATCCTATAGAATGGTTAAATCAAATAATTAATTAATTAAAATGTTACAAAATTTTCAAATCAAAGTGCAAAGAAATTACAATTTTATAATAATTAAATAGCTACCATTAAAAATAGATGCATGGGATAAAAATCTTTCAGTCAACTCGCTTATAAAAAACTCTAAATATGGAATAAAAATTGTAATCCTATAGTATTCTTCAACATCTAAATTTGCATTATCTGAACAAGGATTTCGTCTATTTGCTTGCCTTTTTGTAATTCTTTTTACAGCTAGTTCAAGTTCAAATACAGAAGCCATAACCTAAAAAAAAAAAAATGTATTACATTTGTAAATAATACATTTATAATGTTATTGTTAATTAATAATTAGTTTTTGAAAATAACACTCACTTCAGCCTGTAAAAATAGTTTATGGAACTCTTCTTCTGCGTTGGCCCTTATTAGTTCTAAATTCTTTATAACATCATTAGAAAGTTCCACTGCTTCTTTCAGATCAATCCTTATTTTTTGTAATTGCTTACACAAAGGTAAGCCATACGAAAACAATAACTAAAATTACATAAATATAATTATAAAAATAATTTACAGGAAATTATAGGTAACCATATAGCTATTGATTTACTTTAACAACTTGAAGTGATATAATAAATTCCGAGTCAATTGATTCATTCGAAAACGAATCAAGAATTCAGAAAACACACAAAACACACAATTAGACAATATATCACAAAATTCACAGTATGAGCCGATTATTACCAAATGAGAAATGACTAACGAGTAACGGAGGTCGGAGTCCGGAGAGTCGTTGCGATTGTGAGTATTCCGAATTCCGATAAACAGTGTTTATTTCAGGGGGGTGACCGGGGGGGTAATACCCCCCCGGAGAAAAATGTATACCCCCCCCCCCCCCCCCCCGAAAAAAAGTATGACATTATTACGTAAATATAGTATATTATGGTGCGATTTTAGTTAGGTATCGATGAATTGTCAGTTACTTCATGCGAAGATGATAATATAATAAATAAATATTTAATATAATAATATCTCGAGTATTACTTTTTCGTACATCAATATATATATAGTCAATTAATGTGTACCGATAATAATCGTAATCTATATATTATTAAATTGTTCGTCAATATAATCGATTTTAGATAAGTACCTACCGCATGTGGGTAATTTTTTAAAACGTGCTGTTGTCTGTCGACTGTCGTCTGTCAGTGTAGTGGATTACGCATTTAAGACTACGTCAAACTGCATTTGGTTGATTTATATTGTTTTTGGTTATTTTTAAACGCATTTTGGTCGGTAATTAAACTTTTAACCAACAGTTAACTTCCATTATGTCAAAACGAAAAAATAATCCTATATTAGATATGTATCGGAAAAAACAAGACAACGTTGATGATCCACCAGTTATACCTTCACCGGCTTCACCCACTGAAATAATTGAAGATCAAGAAGATCAAAGTATTCGTAAAGTATTAAAAAATTATTCTTATCAAAAAAATTGGGAAAAATCGTTTAACTGGCTATATTATAATACTAAAAAGGGTGGGGCTTTTTGTAAGGTGTGTGAAAAATTTCTTAGTAGTAATCATAGTGCTTTACAAAAATCAAAAGGTATTTTTATATGTACTCCATTTATAAATTATCGAAAAGCTACTGGTAAAACTGGTAAACTCTTAAAACACGCTAATTCAGAAAATCATGCTAAAGCTTTAGCTTTAAATGAATTATTTTTACATGGAAAAAATGAACCTATACATACACAAATGATCCAACAAAGTAATTCAGAAAAAATACAAAATAGAATTAATTTTTCTACTTTTGTGCATAGTGTTTATTTTTTGGCAAAAGAAGAGATTCCTCATACTACTAAATATGAACCATTATTAAATAAAGTAGTGCTAAAACAAAATCAATCTTTACTTGAGTGGGTGGAAAAACAAAGTGATAGGTCGAATTACATGAGTAAAAATACAGCTATTGAAATATTAAATTGTATTGGCACTGTTCTTGAAACTCGTGACTCAAATGAATTAAAAAATAAATACTTTTCATTAATGGCTGACGAGTCGACAAATATTAAAAACGTTTGTGAAATGACAATAATTATTCGTTTTGTAACAGATTGTGGTAAAATTAGAGAATTATTTTTGTGCATTGTAGAATTATCTGGCACAAATGCGGAAACTATAACAGAAACTATTGATCGAGAATTAAAAAAAAGAGAACTCGATTATTCAAAATTAATAAGTCTTGGTTTTGATGGTGCTGCAATTTTTCTGGTAGTATAACTGGAGTACGAAAAAGACTATCTGAAATAGCACATAGAGAAATACCATACATTCATTGTAGAGCTCATTTATTATCATTAGCATTAACTTCTGCTCGTAATAAATATGTTTCAATTAAACGAACCCTCCAAGTTGTTAAAGATATTTATAAATTATTTCATAAATCTGCTAAACGTGAAAAAATATTTCATGATATTCAAGAAGCTATAAATGAAAAAAAATTGAAAATACCGGAAACTATTGATACACGTTGGTTAAGTAATCATCGATCAATTCATGCAGTCAAAGAGTGTTATAAATCAATTATTTTGGCATGTGAGCATATATACACTGACGGAGCAGATCTTGCTTCACTAGCAGGAGGTATTCTGCTAGAAATCACTCAGTCAAGTTTTTTAATCATATTAGTTGTCCTAGATGAGGCTTTAGGCGCAGTCAATAATTTAAGCAAAATCTTACAAAAAGAAAACCTACAGCTATCATCAGTACCAGTTTTAATTTCTTCTTCGATTGATCATCTTAAAAATGTCTCGGCCCAATGTTCATCAAATGACGAAAATAATTCAATCCATAAATGTATAAATACATTAAAAAAAAATGTATATTCACACGAGAAATAGTTGAAAATGAAAATAAAATAAAAAGTCTAAAAGAAGCTAAAAAATTTGTTGATACAATGATAGAACAAATGCAATTACGTTTTAATGAAAAATCATTAGAAATAATTAAATTAAGTGCTTTATTTGAATCATTTGAATCTTTAATTACAATCACTGAAGAAGATGTATTGAAAATATGTTTATATTTTCCTAGTCTTGAACCCGCCGATGTTTGGATAGACTTGAATTCATTTAAGTATGTTGCAAATAGTTTGGTAGATGAAAACGTAAACAATCCATTGTTATATATTTATAAAGCAAATTTTGGGTATAAAAATTTGAAAAAACTTGCTGAATGTTTAATGTGTGTACCAGTTTCAACGGCCACTGCGGAGCGCTCTTTCAGTACAATGAATAGGATTATGAACAAAATAAGAAATAGAATGGGACAAGAAACTTTACAGTCCTGCATGAAAATTAGCACAGAAGGACCCTCAGAACTCGATGAAGATACTGTAAATGAGGTAATTGATTTGTATGCACGTCAAAAGCAGCGCCGGATTCGTTTAATTTAATTTAATAAATATAATAAATATTAAAATGTATATAACTTAAGCTAATATTGGTGTATTATTAATAATATAGTATAATGTATAAGTAATGTATGTATAGTAAATGCGTGTTTTTTTTTTCATATAATTAATCAAAATTAGATTATTAATAATTTATTTATTCTTAGGTATCAATCTGATACCAATAAATTGAGCTTAAAATAATATTTTTACTTCTCTAATTATTTACTTCTAAGACATACCCCCTTGAAAATTTACGATACCCCCCCGGGATAGAAGATCTGAAATAAACACTGCCGATAAACCGTTAACCGATAATGTGGAAAATCCATCAGTTATTTTTAGCGCGTATAATATCGTTAGATAATAATATAATATTATGGGATTCGGGTGATTTTTGTTAAATCTATAAAATATACCATAATAAGTACATAAATGTGTTAGACGATTACAAAAAAAAAAAAAACAGGGTCATGGGGGGGGGATTCGACACCCAAATCCCCCCCGTAATTACGCCACTGTATCCTTACTCACTAATATTTAAGATATAGATACTTTGTATTTAGAAAGGTGATGTTTGAATCGAATTTTATCTTGTTTATTTTGAAATAATGAAATAATTCATCGATATGTAAAATAATTAAATTCACAGCCCATTAATACACGTTACACATTACACATACTTTGTATTTGTCTATTAAAATAAAGATGCACTTAAATGCTAACTTACTAAACTTTTAATTATTAGTTCAGAAAGATTTTGAATGTATCCATTTCTACAAAAAAAATTGCAAGTATTCAATTGTATTTTTTATGTATAATGTCAACGAATTCAGTTTATTCCAAAACTCGATTAATAGTTGGTGGTTTATATTATTTAATGGTTCATAACTTCGCGTTAATGTTGTATTAAGATTTTTTAAATGTGCTAAACATTCACTCATTGTGTTTATTTCATCACAAGTTATATCCCAATCAATTAAAGTAATCGATTCTAGATTAAATTTCTTTGGCTTAATTATTTCATTCCATACGGTCATAATTATTTTCTTTATATTCCTATAATGAAAATCAAAACTATATTCAATAATGTATTTAATTAAATTTTAAATATTTATTTGGATCTTGAATTTTTTTTTCACTTTGTATTTTATTTTAATAAATTTAACTCATTAAAATAAATACATTAGTTATATTATGTAAATTGTACACTTATTGTACGTCATAATATAGATGGTATACCATTTTTCGGGCCAACCGAGTTGTTTTAGGCTCTGGATACAAGATAAAATAAAAATCAATCCTATATTATTAGCTTTAGTGTACTGCAATCGTATTTCTTCTAATATAAAACAAACTATGTTTAATATTTCTCGATTTTAAACTATAAATTTTAAAAATGCGTATACTCGAATCTCTGACCCATTCAATATATCATTTTGAAAGGTATTTAGCTCCCAAAAAATCAAATTTTTCATTAACTTTTACACTTATAGTATTGTATGCAGAGACATTTTAAAATATAATTAAAATTAAATTAAGATTTATGACTGATATTTTGATGACTACTGCAATTTTTCTAAAACCAGTTATTAAGTTTTGAACTAATATTATTATGTTCATAGAGTTATCTTGAACGTTTCATTGACGCATTATACGCACATAAACGTATATGAGATTCATAAATAGTTTGTTCATTTTGGGACGATACGTCCAAAGATATGACACGAAAGACATCAACATTGGTAAATCTTTTTCCAGATCGTTAATACATATAGGTGGCACATACTTGATTGTCTTGTCAAAAAGGGCGACTGAAAATGGCACCCAATAACACAAGTGGTAAATGGGTCTGCATATTTCACTATCATATTTTTTAAACTTAGTGGATTTTAACAGTTGTTTATTAATTATTATACTTAATACTTTAACAATATATCTTCATAAATTACCTGTAGCATAAAAGATCTGTTCCTGGTAGATGTTCAATAAAGAACATTCTCCATTTGTATGCTAGTTCTTTTATACTCTATTCATTTAGCATAAGAATTTCGTGATTTTCCCTCTTGGCTAATTCTTCTAACGATACCACATCACAACAAAGCGGCATGATGTAATTAATGCAACAAGCTACGAGAAAAAATATACACAGAATACCTATTTAAAATTATAATATGATAATAATAATAATAATAATAATGATACAGTTTGTAGTTTATTTATAATAATTAATTGTAGCCAAAACAAAACTATTATAATAGACTTACATATTATTCTAGAATAAAAACTAATTTGTAAATATTACCTACCAATATAGTTAACTTTATAGTATGAAAACTTAAATAGTTAATGCAATATATTATCGTTAAATGGCTAGTGAAATTCGCCTATAATAATAATAATAATAATTTTATTTCTATTATAAGAAACTAGTATATAATTACTACGACACTTTTGAAGTAGAAATCTGACATGTTATATTGGATGGTAGGAAAAAAGTCTTGGGATTAAAAAGTTTTTTAATAATTAGGTATGTTATCATATAATAGGTAACTACTAAATACAAAACAGATAAAACAAAAATAATAGCTAATAATAAATTAAGAAATTACAAAAAAAATATCTCATTGAATCTTAGTCAATAATATTATTAAAATATACATTTATACATCACCAAGATAGATGACTTGTCAGGAACATATACCTATACAGAATAGGAAAAAAAATATTACATAATTACAAAAATCCTAGTTATAAAAACTGTTTCTTTTAAAAAATTATTTTAATAAATACAAAACAGATATTAAACAAAAATAATAGCTAAAAATTATAAAAATACTAGCTGATCCCGTGCACTTTGTTGCCCGTTAAATGTATCAACTCTATATGACTCAAACTTTGTTCAATTCGTTATTTAATAATCGGTGTATGGTATTCAAAATTTATTTTAACTTTTCCGTTGCCCAGAATAAAAATTCTGATTCGCAGCAGTACATTATTAGGTAGGCAATCTACTTGGGTGCCTATTCTCAAATCAATCGAAAATGATCGGCGAAAATATTTATTCGATTGTCAACTTTCGATCGAAATAATTGATTCAATTATTATTTTTCGATTCGTAATGTTATCACTAAAATACTAATTATTCCATGAGATAATAATTTATTCGGCTGATAACAGTTGTTTATGGACGACAGATAATATTATGTGACTGTTATTTGTTATGATTTTTTTTAAGTTACTTGTTACGGACTTACGGTGTTGTTTAGTAACTACGGCTAACGGGCTAATGCTAATTTGATTAACAGCTAAACATTTTAATTTGCAGTGTGAGCGTGTAAGTTCTTACTATCCTACACTACCCACCTTTTAAAAATAATGGATAAAGTAAATAAAAAAAGTAAAGGAAAATCTGTATCATTAGAACAAAAAGATGCGCTGGTTGAGTTTATGGTAGCTCACCTTGAGCTACAAAAAGGAAAATTTGGTCCAAATTTTACTCATAAGCAGGCAAATGCTCTATAGAATGAAGTTGCTTAAGAACTTAATAGTGTAATTGGTGCAAATAAAAATGCAGAAAAATGGAGCATAATTTAAAAATGATAGTTAATTGCATACTGAATTTTGTTCTATTTTTTACTCTAATCAAAATAATGACAGTGTTGGATTGACATGAAATCCAATACCAAGACCAAAAACGTTCAGTTAAGAAAAAGTCAAATGAAAACTGGTGGAGGAGAAGCAAGTGATCTAATTGATTTAGAACCATTAGATAATAAAATTTCAAGCATCATTGGTGATGTTTCAATTTTTGGAGAATCGCAAACAGCTGAGCCAATAGTCAACTTTGAGAGCTACAATTGTGTAGTTATTGGTTCAAAAAGTATCATTAATCAGTAAGTTTGGTTATACAATTTGAAAGGTAAATAATAAACATTGAAGTTTCCTTTTTAAATATTATTGTACTAAAAAAAATATTTTCGGCAAAAAGAAAAATTGGTATTGAATGAAATAGATAAAACTAATCTAATTAGTACAGCAAAAACACAACCAACAACAAATAAAATGAGGTATTTTAAATTGACCGATTGAACAATTCATTTCTAAATAAATAAAATCATTTGGGTTGCCGGCGTCCATGTGGCAGCCAACGTGTTAAGGAGGTATGAATATTTTCTAATTAATTTTTGTTATCTAATGAAAAGTTAAATAATAATCTGTGATAAATAAATAAGTATTAAAAGGAACTTAAAAGTATATTAATTTATGTTTATATACTTTATTTTATTAATGTTAACACATTCGAGACGATCTATATTTAAATATAAATTACGTTCAAGACGAATCACGCGTCTGGTGCGTTACAATATTCTACTCATAAAAGACGAATCACGCGTCTCACACGTGATGTGTCTTCTATCGATAGAAAATATCGTATCGATTATTTACGTATACATTGTGATATGATTTTTGATGATGTTTTAGTCGTTTCATTGACTGATATACGTGATGTGAATGACGTACCACCAGAAAATATTATGAATAATTTTGATATTTCTAAGGAATGGGGTTTTGAGGACACGGAAGACGAAATTCAAAACGAACCTATTTATCAACCAAATTCTAACAATTTCTCATAATAATGGCCCTCTTTCTAGCACTAGAAATAGAATAATACAAAATACATTAGGAGGAATAAGACAACCGCCCGTTCAATTGCAATGGGAAAAAATAAACTGAACCCCAACCCCATTTATTTACTTCAAGTTCAGGTGTTTCTGAAGAAGTACTTGGTAAAACAACTGAATTAGATATTTTTAGTATTTTTTTCCCAGATAGTTTGATAAAACTGATAAAAAAAGAAACAAACAGGTACGCATACTCAGTACTTCGACAAAAAAATATGCTAAAACCAAACTCTTTTTGGCATAAATGAAAACCAGTGACCATTTCTGAAATACATAATTTTTTTTCAATTATTTTCCATATGTGTATTATGCCAAAACCACAAATGAAAGATTTTTGGTCGAAAAATGCATTTATTTATAGTACATTTGCGGCAAAAGTAATAACTAGAGACCGTTTTTCATCAATCTTTTATATGTTGCATTTGAATAATAATGCAAATTATATTCCAAGAGGTAAAGAAAATTATGACAGTTTATTTAAAATTCGACCTTATATTGACTTGATAAATAAAAAAACTTGTGAGTTATATCAACCTGATAAAAATTTGACCATTGATGAAGGCATGTGTCCATTTAGAGGACATTTTCGTGTTTATATGAAAAATAAATCACATAAGTACGGAATGAAATTATATATACTTTCAGACACATTAACAGGATATACTTTAAAATTTGAGATTTATTCTGGAAAAAATCAAGAAGATAATTCAATAATTGCATTATTTGATAGACTTTTAGAAAATTACTATTACAAAAGACATACTGTATTTATGGAAAGATTTTACACAAGCCCAGCTCTTCTAAATGCACTTTGGGATAAAAATACAAATGGTGTAGGGACGGTGATGTCAAATCGTAAAGGTTTACCAAAAGACGTATTGAAGGAAAAATTACAGAAAAGGGAAATGACATGTGCGAAACAAGGTTGTTTGATGTGTATAAAATGGAAAGACACTAGAGATATACTAGTATTATCTACTGCTTATTCCGCGGACATGAAACAAGTTTCTGTTAAATCTAAAACAGGCCCGATACTAAAATTCAAGCCTAATGCAATAATTTATTATAATATAAATAAAACGGGTGTCGATCATGGAGACCAAATGGTTTCATACTATCCATTTCAAAGAAAAAGTTTTAAATGGTGGAAAAAAATGTTCTTTCACTTGTTTATGGTAACGGTTGTAAATAGATATATATTGAAGAAAAAGGTAAATCAATGCCAAAAAGTTTCTTTGAGGACATTTATAATAAATTTGGGTTTACAAATGGCAGAAAAAAGTGGTTTTGGAAAACAGGATTCGAATGAAATGGTTACTATAATCGATTGACAGGATATTTTATTGCTCGAATACCAGCTACACCTTCCAAACAAAATCCTAGGCGAGTATTTTAAGTATGTGCACACACATAAAAATAATGTAGTTGATTTAACTTCAAACAGCAATGTTCAATATATATTAGTTAGATCAACTCCATAGTCATTTATATTAACCACAATAATACGTGGATTCAACGCATAGTATTGAGAAATGATAATAACTTATTATAACACCCAAAATTAGTTGAATTTATGAAGTTTTAGATATTTAATTTAATATAATACCGGTAGTTGATTTGAAAAAATAGAGAATGTTGTTTTACAACATGAGTTCGATTCATTATCAACTAATTATGTTGTTGTTTCTACTCCAAAATAGTGTTAAAATTAACCATCCAGAGTGTTATTTTTATAAGCCCGAATAAACCCAAAAATCGTCATAAATTATCTATAATATTTAGCCATATATGCAGGGCCGGTTATAGGCGTAGGCGACGTAGGCACAAGCCTACGGCGGCAAAATTTATAACTATATAAAGGCGGCATATAAGAAAAAATCAAATATCTTATTTTTCACGTTTATTTTAGATTTTAACAAATTTTAAAATACAATATACAAACATATTGTGTAGATCGATAAAACTCCAAAACAATATTCAATAAAAATAATACAGATAATTTTTCCCTGAATTGCGATAACGTCTCAAAGCATGTTGTGCCATTACAATTTAATCGATAATAATTCTATTAGCGTTTTTGCAATTGGAGACTGTTGTGTGTCATTTACTCTCACTGTACAGTGTAGTGTACTAGTGTAGGTACATTCTTTATTGAGCTCAACAATATAATTTTTTTATAAATCAAGACATATACGATATACATCTATCAAGACTTCATTACACAATAGGTAAGTAATATAAATATAATATATTTTTAATTTACTGTTAATCATTATTGGTACCTATAGCGCGTAAATTATTCAATAGTATACGGTCGCCGTTATAGTGAAACTGCCGCACAGTGGGAGGAATACGAGTTCTAGCTGGCCAAAATGTATAAAATAAAAAAATTAACAACATTAATATATTAAATAAAGGTCAATGTATCATAGTACATACAAATTAAAAAAAAATTCGAACACGAGTTCTTGCTGCCCAAAAAATTGTATAGAATCAAAATATCATCAAAATTAATACATTAAAAATGTTAAATATACTAAACATATATTAAAAAAAAAAAAAAAAAAATACGAGCTTTTGTTGGCCAAAATGCACATAGTCGAATAATCAACAAAATTATAGAATTAAATATCAATGTACACATAAATATAAATAAAAATCAATCAGAATCACTTAAATATTCACTTTCGAAAGCACTAGACTCGGATTCAGAATCGGATCTATTGCCGGTTTTTTCAATGTTCAATAAAAAGACAACTTCTGGTGGTAATGTAGTTGGAGGTTTTTTAGACTCAGTTCTTAAGTTAGGGACACACTGTTCACACGCCACGCGTTAACACGTCTTTACACGCCACGCGTTAACACGCCGATAATTTTAAATCGCATGTTAACCCGTTTATTTTTAAATATTATTCGGTTTTGTGATTATATTTATAACACGCAACGTGTTCCCACTCCATTCCACGCCACGCGTTTCAAACAATTTTGAAAAACGTGTGACGTGTGATAGTAACGTAATATTTAAAATACGACATTTTACTCCAGACATCGGTTGATGCAGTTGGTTTATCATTTATTTTCAGTTAGTTTCTTAATTATAATACATTTTTTATAATGTCTTCATTTGAAGAATCGTTAATTGAAAATGTCCGCGAACACGAGTCTTTATACGATGTTTTTTCCGCCGATTATAAAGATCAGAACATTCGTAAAGAAGCATGGGAAGAGATTGGTAAAAATCTACAAATGTCAGGTAAGATATTAATTTTAATATATAAATAATTAACCCTTTTTTAAAGATTGAATTAATAATATTATTAATACTATGAAATAATACTTGTACATTGAATATTGATACAAATTGATATATTATACACGTTAAACCTATTATACTACCTATGAATAGTTATATACAGTATACACCATATTAAAAATAAATATATACATGTTTATTATATTTTTATTTATTTTAACAAATAATAAGGAATAATTTTTAATTTAAAATAATTTTAACAATGAACACATTTTGTTATTTAAAATCGTTGATCAAATATTAATTCGTCCTCTTCGAATCATCTCGTACTGCCACGGTACTGCCCCAACAGATGACAAAAAAAAATCTTTATACTTCTCGCGTATTTCAAATGATCTTTGAGTGCTATTCCCTCTTAAAGGTTCCATATTTTCAAGAACTTCAGTACTTTCATAATTATTTGTTTCATCCAATTGAAAATCATGACTTTGGCATAACATATTATGAAGACAACATGCAGCAAGTACTATGTTGTCTACAGACTTAGGTTGCACTTAAATATTTGTTCTGAATACTCGCCAACGATTTGAAAGTATTCCAAACGCGTTTTCCACTACACGTCTTGCACGAGAGAGTCAGTAGTTAAAAATTTTGTTTCCTTCATTACCACCCAAAGTTACCCTACTATATGGTCTCATAAGATATGGCTTCAAGGGAAATGCCTCATCTGCAACAATTACATATGGCATTGGGTCTCCATTGTCTTCTATTGGTGTATCAGGTGGAACATCTAATGTATCATTTTCTAACGCTTTCCCTAACGCAGATTTAGCAAATACATTTCCATCAGAATTCCGACCATAAGAACCCACATCAATAGTTATAAATCTATAGTGAGCATCTACCAAAGCAAGTAAGACGATCGAATTTACTCCTTTATAATTAAAATATGCCGATCCAGCATTTATAGGACATTGAATATTAATGTGTTTACCGTCAAGATATCCAATACAATTGGGAAAATTCCATATTTCTTTATATTCCCTGCTAATATTTTTCCATTCATCTTTGGTGGGTTTCGGCATGTAGATCGGTCTTAATGTTTTCCAGATAACCTCACAGACTTCTTCAACGATTTCTCTGGTTGTGCTAAACCCCAGACGAAAACTAAAGGCTAAAGACCTATAAGATTCCCCGGTGGCCAAAAATCTGTAAATATTTAAAAGTTTAAATAAGAATGTTATACTTAAAATTTAATATTGAAAATAATAATTTATTTATAATTAGTTAATTATAAGATATTTTTTTACCCTAAAAAATTAGCTACAAAAATAACAGGAAAAAGGTATGATGACCTAAAAACTAAAAATGAATGGCAATACAAAATTACCTTAATAATTTTCAATTTTAATATAAAATTATTAATATTATTTATTATTAAACTATATTATTCACAGTATATGTATAATTTGATGTTTGCAAAAAAAATAAAATTATGTTTAAAATACTTCGAATTTTGTGCTTATGAAAAAATAAAAATGTTCACTTAATATGAAATAAATTCATAAATCATCAAACAAGTAATAAAATATTTTTTGTAATAGCTGAAAAGTGTAAGTCAGAATGGACGAAATTGAGAATTGTTTTCTAAATGCAATCAGAAGACGTAGAAATAAGACAAGTGGTCAAGCTACCAAGAATATTCCACCTTGGAGGTTTCCCAACAAATGGAATTTATATTGCCCTTTTTGGAAAACCGAGAGTAATATAATATATTATAATAGATACATTTAATTTAATATGGAGGGTGCAGTACTGTATAGGAAGACTTAACAAACTAAATAACTTTTTTTCTAATCAATATATTTTATTTTTTTTTTTAAATATAAATATATTATTTACTGACCTTTAATATATCTCACATTTTTTTTTTAATACCTAAGAGAAATAAAAATTTAAATCTGATATGTAATTTTCAATTTGGTAATTTGATTTTTAGAAAAATGCTGATTGTAAAAACATGTACCTATTTAAGCTTATTGTAGTTTGTCGTTTGTGCCTATTGATAAAAATAGACTTATTATTACTTCGTAATTATTCGTTTTTGAATTAGAATCAAATAAGAAAATCGCTGCTTGAGAAATCGATTGAATATCCATTGTTGTACAATAATTATGAACTACAAACGCTCATAAAAATTTATTTTTAATTGCTTTTATATATTTTGTTTTTGATGAAAGTAGAAAAACTTATGTTTAATCTTGTATTACATTTTAAAATCTTAGTGTTAAAAAGAAAAAAAATTATATGAATTTCTAACCCAAAATAATTTGCAAATTATCGTCATTTTTGCGTATTTTGTTGACATTTCAACTTTAAACGCTTAGAAAAATAAATTGTTACAATGGATTTTTAATATTTTTTAACTACCTTAAAAACAATATATTAGGAGCCTGCTATTAAATTTTCAAGAATTTTTACCGAAAAAAATAAAATTTTATTGATATTTATAAAAAAAAAAACTAAAAAAATTGGAAACAGCTCAAAATAAGCCAAAATATTTTGAAAATGTAATGGTATATAAAAAATTTAATATAAATATTCAGTGAATATTTCATGATTCTACTGTAATTTATTTTAGAGTTACACCGAAAACCAAAATCGATTTAGTCGAGGTATTGCATAAAAATTATAAAACTTTATATCGAACACTAATCGTATAGGTATACCTACACACACAAAAAAAACAAAATAAAAATAATAATAAATACAATTTATATATTCAAAGCTCCGCTCAGAATCAAAAATGTTGAATTATACGTATATCTCATCATAAGTCAATAAATTATATATAGATTATTGATTACAACAAAATTAATTTAATTTGTTAGGTCTTCCTGTTCCACCCTGCATAACAATAGATAAATATGCATAAGACAGTTTAATATTATTTTATTTTATTTAAATATAATTTTAGAGTACATAGTAACTTAGAAACTGAAACTGATTCCTCCCCGAGTAGTATACAGAAACCAAACGCTGATGATATTTCCGAAACAACTGGTAATACTTATTCCTTCAATTTAAGTGTTGAGTCACAGCCAGATACAATAAGCAATTCAGGTATAGACAAAAGTTTTGTATCCAAAAAAGAAATTTCTATGAAAAGAAAAAAACCAGATCATGCTGGAGAGTTGGTTGATATATTGAGGGAATCTGCATCCATAAGAAAAGAAAGATACGAAAAAAAGCAATTTTCTGGACATGATGATGTGGAGCTCTTTTACTTAAGCATGGCTAAAATAGCAAAACGTTTACCTAAGGCAAAGGAGGCTAAACTCCGCATGGAAATATGCAATAAGGTTTCAGAAGCAGAATTGGCTCACTTAGTTGAGATTGAAACAGCCACTCAACCAAATACAGCATTAAACCGTCAAACGCCCAATCCAGTATTTTATGAAAATCAAAACCAACCGGTATATTTACAACCTCAAAATTTGAGTTTGCAACATGAACAGAGTGAAAGTAGTTGGTCTACCTCTTCAACACATTCAAACGTTTATGACAAGCAAAACTTCTGTCGTCCCATCCTCGATGCCAACTTACGTCTTCATAACCAACATCCTTTCACGTACATTTCAGAGGAAGATTCTTCTAATCAATATGAGTCCCTTAATTAAAATATATTATTATTTATTAATAACATAACGTCATAACATTTTCAATAAAATCTTTTTGTTTTTCAAAGTAAGTTAATATTTTTATTTCTATCATCTTTAATTCTATTATCTATTTAATAAATTTACATCAACTCCAGTTATCTCAGACACCTTTTCCGTATTTTTAAAAAATCTACGAGCAACATTTCCAGTATTAGATGTGCCTCTTCCTTGAATAACTTTATCTACTTTCAAACCTAATTCATTCCAAAGCCTAGATTGTACTAACTTTTTTTTTTCTGCAATACCATTTTTCTGCTCTGCAGTGGTCCTTTTAGTTGTAGCGGCTGATTCTAATTTATATGAAATATGTAGTACGCATTCTAAAAACTTAATCCACGCATGTAAAGTAGATAATCCATATTTGAAATTATTTTCATTAATTTGAAAATTATGCATTTGATCTAAGTTGTTCATGTTCTTAGGATTACATTTACATATAAAACATATCTGACTGGATGACTCGGTTAAAGTATTTATTACTTTACCGTCAACCATTGTCATAAGCATGGTATAACTTATACTAATAATATGATTATTAATATTTAATTCTAAAGGTTTTAATTCGATTATTTCTTTTTCTGTTTTCCTAACTTCAGTTCGGGTAACCTCTGATGTTTCCTTTTCGTAGCTAAATTTTATAGGCCTGCAATATCGGGTTGATGAAGGGCATGGATTTTCCCATAAAATTGAATTTTCATTTGTATTTTTACACTTTGCTACAAGTCGCAGAGGAACTAATGAAAATAAAAAAAACACTAGAATCTGTCAGATTTGTTTCGCATTCATCACAATCGTCTGCTAAAGTATTTCTAAATTTTTGATGATACTCGCTGTGGCCAGAATTCCCATCGCATCCCCATTTGCATATAAATTTAAATTGAGTATATAATTCTCCATAGTTAATATTATCATCAAAATCAAGTGTTTCGCACAATCTTAATAATGTATGATTTAATAAATCTTGGAGAGGAACTGAGGCCCCTACTTCATTTATTATAATATTTTTTGGATAACACCTCTCTTTGGCCAATCGAATTCTATCATAGGAGGGATATATATTAGCTCCATGTTTTTTGGCACCTAATCTGGTTAAATGATAAGAATTTTTGGTCATACGAGTATCAACCATAAATGCGAGAGCCTCATCCTCTGTGTATGGGGTTAGGTGGGACTTAGGATTTTTGTACATTTTCCTTATTTTAATTGCACGTTTAGGTGAAAACTCGGATACTTGTGAAACAACATAGGCTGCTGCACGCTTGCCTTCTACGTATAATTTAGATTTTGCAGCGTAAACTAGTTCATGTGACGTAGTCGTCTCTCTTAAATGTTTAACATGCCTACGTTTAGAGCGGTCACTTAGGTCAGCGAAAACTTTGGGTGGCCTACCGGCACTTGTCGATGGTTGGTTAGATACATCACAATTTACTACGTTAGGAATATTAAAATGTAATTGTAGCCAAAATTCATTTTTTTTTTAAACTTTCTTAAACAATAGTTCGACTCCTTCCATTTTTTATACGCAGTACTACAAAATCCATCAATTTTATTCGACAAACATATTTTAATTTCTTCATTATCAAAATTAAATTTATTACCAAGTCTATTTTTTAAATAATCCATCAATACATTTTTCATTTCACTTGATTGTGTACTAAATCCTTTTTCCACACATATATCAAACAAACAACTATTTTTTATATTTTGTTTATTGATATTTTTGTCTGAAAAAAACATCAATAAATCAATTAGGGGGGGTCCAGGGGGTAAAAACTAGTATATCATATTAAAGTACACGTATTTAGGTTTATATAAAGCTATAAATTAAACCTCTAAGAGGCTCTAAAATTATTTGCTACCTTATTTAGGGTAAAAATAATACCTAAAAACCTAAATTATTTAAGACCTAAATCATGTATGTATTTTTATCAAAATAAAAAATTTAAATGAAAATCGTACCTTCTAAATCCAACATCGGCTCGTCATTTTAATAATTTTAAAAATAATTTTTCTAAATTATTGGTAAAAGCCTACAACGATGCGTTGCAACGTACAAACACAAATGATAAACTGTACAGAATTCAATAATCTAATGACATTAAACAGAGCTTATCGCTGTGCCACGGTAATAGACCTAATAAATATAATCGATATTGCATTAATTACTATCACCAAGTATACATATCAATTTAAAATTAAAACGATGGTTTAATTATATACATTTTGGCCAGCTAGAACTCGTATTTCTCCCACTGTGTGCCGCCCGACAGTTCAATCATAATATTATGTAAAATGGTTAGGTTATGGTTTGACGGATGGCCGGAGGGGGCCAGGGAGAATAAGCTGCGTATTATAGACGCTATTGAAACTGAGTTCACTACAGTAAATAATATTGCCGTATCGCGCGTCGTTCTTAGTCTTCTTCATAATTGAATGTATTTTTATTTATTTAATAAATTAGAACACGTTTACTACAGGCATAACATCTTCTATCTGATATTTATTGTATTTGTAATTATTTTAAAAGTGCAAACGATTATCAGGTTCGCAATATTTAAAGAAAAGACTAGCACGGGAGAAAAATTTAGTTAAACAAAAAGGTAGTTTACTGAAATTTTGTCAACAAAATAGTCAAGAAAATGTTATTAATGATAATGATACTGATGACAGTGAAGAAAATAGTGGAAGAAAAATATTGAAGTTAAGTATGGGCGAAGTTGACAATAAAAAAAAAGAACATGACAATGAAAGTAAAGAAGAGATTAACATAACTGAAAATTATAGTGCCAATTTAAATATTAAAGATATGCATGATATAAACTGCAGAAAAGCTGATTTTGACTCTGAAAATGAAAACAAGAAAGAGATTGCTATAAGTACTATAAGTGAAGAAAATATTGAAAATAAAAAATCTTGCAATTATGATGAAAAGTACACCAATTTTAAGTCTCTTGATTTTGATGACCCTAATAAATGGCCCTATATCGATGAAAAATTAAGACTTTATTTAATAGAGTGTGGACCTCGTCAAATAAATATGGAAACATTTCCTATAAACACTAGTGGTAGATAATTTTCATCGTTTCACTATTTTCGACGTTTACCTAATGGTGAACGTATTAAACGTTCTTGGATAATTTATTCTAAATCAAGTGATTCTGTGTTTTGTTTTTGCTGCAAATCGTTTAATATTGGAGTAGTATCTCTTACAACCAATGGTAATAATGATTGGAAAAATATATCAAATATATTGAACAGACACGAGACGTCAAATTCTCATAAAAAGGCATATCAAAATTGGAAAGAATTAGAAACAAGGTGTAAACGTGGAAAAACTATCGATAATATCAATGAAGCTAATTCAAAAATTGAGACAGAACATTGGAAAAATGTACTTAGGCGAATTATAGACTTGATAAAAACACTTAGCAGTCAAAATTTGGCTTTTCGGGGAAAATCAGATAAACTTAATACTTCCAATAATGGTAACTTCTTTAAATTTATTGAATTTTTAAGTAAATTTGATCCAGTAATGAAAGAAGAATATCATCTCAAGAAATTCATTGTCATTACTTAGGAAAAGACATCCAAAATGAAATAATTCAATTATTGGCGAATAAAATAAGATCTCGCATCATAACTGCATTAAAAAATGCAAAATATTATTCAATCATTTTAGACTGTACACCAGATATAAATCATACAGAACAAATGACTGTCATAGTTAGATTCGTCTCAACTACTGAAAACGAAACCACAAGTAAAATAGAACACGTTTCTATAAATGAACACTTTATCGGTTTTATAGAATTATACAATACTACTGGCTTAAATATGACTGAAGTTATTCTTCAAAAACTGAGAGAATTAGATATTTCATTAGATGACATGAGAGGCCAAGGATACGACAATAGGGCTAATATGCGTGGATATAAAAATGGTGTTCAAGCTAGAATTCGAAATCTAAATTCAAGAGCTTTTTACGTGCCATGCAATGCACATTCTTTAAATTTGGTTTTGAACGATTCAGAAAATTGTTGTTTAGATGCAGTTTCGTTTTTTTTATATTACATTATTTTTATATTAGTCCTGACCGCAGACGAATATTGACTGATCACGATGGCTGTAGAAACTACAATGTAGTAAAAATTGGTCGCGCAACGAGCACAGTAATATTATATGTTGTATTACTATATATTGCTATATTACTAATATAATTGTAGTATTGTAGTTTCTACAGCCATGGTGATCGTATGAAAATAAGATAAGATACGGTAATGCTATTTATATTAAATTACATTGTAACAACAAAAACGCTACGATATGGCGATACGGGATTAAATATGAAGAATGTATACTGTATATTTTTAATTTTTTTTTTTACGCAAATGTAAAATATTATACTTCTTTCGCGGGCCAGATATTAAATGATGACGGGCCGGAGTAGGCCCGCGGGCCGTAGTTTGGCCACCACTGATCTAGGTGGTTTGGGCAAGCTGGACCTGGTTGGACGGGTTGGACTAGTTGGAACTTCTGGACAACTTGATCAGGTTAGAAAAGCTGAATAAGCTGAACAAACTGGACCAGTTTAGCAGGTTGGCCCAGCTGAACATGCTTGAGAAGATAGATTGGAGATCCTGAAAATTTTTGCTGCATGATCTACAAAAAATTGCAAAAGAATATTATTATTAAAAAGCAGGAAAGTGGATGTCGCTCTAATGTACAGTCGGTTAAAAGTGGGTCAATGTATAATGGATTGTATTAAACTTGAATTCACAATGATATAATATTTTATAAAAACAATTCTGAGTGGATACGGTTTGTCAGTTTGGATTTTTTATATTGTTATTATTTAGGATAGCCTGTTAGTACATAGTTGAATTAATGTTATAATATTATTATTTTTTATTCGTTACTATTGTGATAAGCTAGGCATTAGAAATTAAAATCCCATTTTTAGCGTTTTTTTGTAATTTGTCGGTAGTTTTTCCAATGGAACTAAATAATTATAGAGAAAATCGAAATATAACCTCTTTAAAGTACTATCTTGATCCAATTTGCCAAAAGATAAGATACTAAATTATGTTGAAATCGAAAACCTCCTTCCGGTAGAAATTGTGGATACAGTGTAAAAAAATAAAATAAACACCATTGTAAACCACTATTTTTCTCGATCTATTAAGAATCTAAAATACTGCTTAAGCTTAAATTTACAAAATGAGTAACTAAAAATCAAGTTTTTTTCACTCGTTGCAGACATTGAAAATAAAGAAATGGATGGACTATGTCATTTATAATGCCAAAGAGAGAGAATTTTACCATAAGGTAACAGTGGTTATTGAAATATGGATATCAGTCTCTTAACAAAGTTTCTTATATATAGACTAACTCTTATAACATTTAACTTTAAAAATATGAAAAATTTGTTGTGGCTTTATCTGAATTATAGACAGAATGACAATTTAATCATAAATATGTTTATTTGGATTTGTTCAGTTTTTAAAAATGCATTATACAACAATAAATGTAATTCAACAAGAAAATCATCTCCTTTGCTAGCAAAAAACTCAATCCAGCTCAGGGAAGATACTCGGTAGTCGAACGTGAATGTCTAGCCATAATTTGGGCGGTTGCCAGTTTTAGGCAGTGTCTTGAGCCGGTAAGTTTATGTTATTTATGGGCATTCCGATGGTTATAGCAAGCTCGCTGTGCCAATAGCAAACTTATTTTCCCATGAAATTAAAATATAATTGGAAAGTAAAACAATGAAACATCAATATTTTCCTTTGTTCTTTTGTAGGTTTGTTGCAATTATTATTTATTTATTCTGTAATTCTGTTGTAGAAGAGTACATATCTTTATATATAAATGAATTATTATAAATAATGGCCTGTTAAGTAATAATAAATCAGTATTATTCTCAACTCCTATAACCCATAGCAACCATTAATAAACAACAATTTCTATCGCAAATCTCAAAACCTACCAGGGGTGATAAATTACCTTTTTAAATTAGTCTATGACACTAACAAAGAATGTGGCTTTCTATTGGTGAAAGAATTTTCGAAATCGGTTCAGTAGTTCCAGAGATTACCCTCAACAATTGTAACTAACAACTTCTCTTTATACAATATTATAGACTAGCCGATCCTGTGCACTTCGTTGCCTGTTAAATGTATCAACTTTATATGACTCAAACTTTGTTCAATTCGTTCAATTTATCTTAACTTTTCCGTTGCCCAGAGTAAAAATTCTGATTCGCAGCAGTACATTATCAGGTAAGCAATCTATCTGTGGTAGATCGCGGACCCCGTGCTGTTTGTACATAAGTATATGATTTAACTCTAAAGTATCAAAGTTATACCAAGTTTGTCGTTTTTACTTTATACAATCAATTGATACAAAATCCTATCCTAACCTAACCGTACTAAAATCAGATGAATAAAATAAAAAACAAATTTAACCCTTTGTAAATATTAACCTATCTTCTTCCCAGAGGTTTAATCTACCAACTAACTATACAAATAGACAGACTAAACTCTGGAACTACTTATCAGATCTTATATGTATATCGACAAAAGACAATAATACAAATCAACAAATATACCCGATTAACCAATAGCAACCAATATATTATACACAGGTGGATTTTTCTAAAATTTTCTTTTCTTTTTCGTGAAATACTATTTCGTTTAAAAAAAAAAATCAAGACATTTATAATATAACAAGAAGATCTGATAAGTAGTTCCGGAGTTTAGTCTGTATAATTATAGTATGTGTATTTATATAGTTAGATATATATACATATAAATATTCCCTTTTTCCATAAAGTTCTACAATATATAATTTTTTAAAACTTATTATTTTTCAAAAATAGGCTCATACAATAATTTAATGTATGGTTACTTCAGTGGCATTTGATTATTGAGACTAAGGATTTAATGTATGTAACAATGTAGGTTGTAACCTTTCATAATATCATTTGAGTGAAGTGAATGTATAAAGAATATGAGATAGTATGTGTGTAACTCAGTTGATCATTTTATTTGATTGAACCTTTTTCAAAATGATGTTTACAGTTTTATCGGTAAGTAAACTGTTTAACTCAAGTATTAAGTAGGCATTAGAAAATATATGTTGTAACGTCACGGAATTTTCAGCCTTCTAAATTATAATAATAATCCTCGAACACACCTACTGCTAACGTTGTTGACAAGTCAACGCACCTTTATTCTTGGAACCATTAGTAATAAAGCCAGATATCACGCGCTAATGCACAAATGACCGCAGTGTTATGCAATAATTGTTCCCTGTTCCCCCTTCATCATGCAGTGCCGTCGATGACGTGCCACGATTGCCCACCGCCCGTCATCTCCAGCGCTTTTGTCGCGTCCGCCGGTACGGCCCGCAGGCAATACTGTTTTTTCCAATATAATGTAAATAAATCACGCAACATTGACGCAGTAATGGTAAGTGGACGGGAATTTCCCGGAATGCAGGGAAATTTAAGTGAAATTATACTAAACGGGAATGCAGGGAAGTTTAAGCAGAAATGACCCTCATAACGAGAAAATTCATATTTGTATAGTAGAATATTTTCGATAGAATATTTCCAATTATTTATCTATCACACGGTCTTATAAGACCGTGATCTATCATAATTGATAATTGTTATCACCAATTTGTATTATATTTTTACTATCGTAAATTTTCAATCGAGAATATCAACGTACTAATAATAAATAATAATAGGAAGTTCCTACTATTTATAAAAATCGATGTATTTTGCCCAACACTAACAGGAACATTAGGAACCATTCTTGCTTCTATTGTAATAACTGAGCGTGAGCACGAGTGTAATTCGATTGTGGCATTGTGCTATAATTAACTTATTATTATGAACATAAAGAATAGATACTGGTAATACCCGCGGACTAAGTCCATGGCGACTGCCAACGGACAAAGTCCGTGTCCCAACTCCCATTGTTCATTGTAATCGCAAGTAGCGATAAAATAACAGAATATCCCTCATTTAGTCATGACGTCTCGTCTCGTGTTGTAGTATTATTTTAAAGTGTAAAAATTATAGTTACTGTTATATTGTATTGGTTTATCGTTGTATTAATTGTTTTAAAATGGATTTTGACCAAGAACATCGACCTGGGCCATCAACTCCGAAAAAAAAGAGAGCTCAACGTAATGAACTTGCTAGAGATGAGCAGAAAAGAATACAGACAAAATTATATCGAAATGAATGGCTAGAAATAAAAGATTTTAAATATTGGCTGCAAGAACTACCAAATGACAAGACAAAATGTAAATGTCTGGCTTGTAACAGCATTCTTGTATGTGGGAAAAGTGAACTGGAAAAACATAATCTTGGAAAAAAACATATTTCAAATATGAAAGGCTTAAGAGGGTCGAAAAATATGAATTTGTTCTTACAAAATCCCAAGTCCGACGAGAAAAAAAAGTATGAAACTGATGTAAAGCGTGCAGAAATCAAATTATCAGCATTTTTTGCTAACAATAATGTTGCGTTTCAAGTTGTCGACATGCTTACACCTGTCTTGAAAGATATATTTCCAGATTCGAAAATTGCTCAAGGAATTCAATTGCATCGAAAAAAGTGTACAACTATTATCAGTAATGTTATTGCGCCAGTAGAAATTGAAGAGACAATACAAATTATACGTAAATGCCCCTTTTCTGTGCTCATAGATGAAAGTACTGACATATGTACTCAGAAATTTCTTTGCGTTCTTGTACATTATGTTCATCCTGAGTATGGAACTGTCCACACAAGACTACTTGAGTTGGTTGGAATTGATGCAACAGACTGCAGTGCTATTAATATGTATGAAGATTTCAAAAAATGTATCAATTCCAAACAAATTCCAATTTCAAATCTTATTGGAGTAGCCAGCGACGGTGCAAATGTCATGATTGGGAAAAATAATTCTTTCTTTTCACACTTGCAAAACGATCTTCCCAGTCTGGTTTTGATGCAGTGCATTTGTCATTCGGCTGCTCTTGTTGCCAGTAAAGCAGCAGAAAAACTACCTAGGTCACCTGAGGATTTAATTAGAATGGTAATTATGAAGTCACTAATATTTATTTTTTTCAAATTATATCCTTATTTTTTTTTATACAAACTTCAATAGTTAAATGTATTTAAAAACGTGTTTTAGGTATCCACATACATATAAGGTAGTGCTAAACGTACTGCAATTTTACAAGATGTTCAACAATTTTTTGGTGAACAAAAGAAAACAATTTTGAAACTGGCAGATACTAGATGGCTGGCGATGCATCAATGTGTAGTAAGAATGTTAGAGTGCTGGAATAGTTTAAATCATTATTTTCTTGTGGCTGTAAATGAAGATCATTTAAAAAGCGCAGAAACCATTTTAGAGTCTCTGAATAATAACATAGTGAAAGCATACTTTTATTTCTTAAAATATGCATTAAACTTGTTTAACTCATTCAATGCTATGTTTCAATCTGAAAAAATTATAATCCACAAAATGTACAGTCATTCAATAAGGCTTATTAAGACACTAGCTCAAAATTTTATAAAACCGGAACTTATTTCTGAGAATATACACCAAATCTCATTTTCAAATCCAAATAACTTTTTACCTGAATCTGAAATATTTGTGGGTACGGAATGTGAAAATTTTATTAAAAGCTTCCCTGAGGCAGTTTTAAGTAGTTTTAAAACTACTTGCTTGAAATTCTATATAAAAGCTGCTGAAGAAATAACTAAAAGATTACCAATAACGAATCAATTTTTTAAAGAATTTGAATTTTTAGACCAAAACGTATGTTTTGATCGTATGCAAAGAAATAGAGTCAATGATTTAAAATTAATAACAGAAACATTTCAAAGATTTATTGATAAACATAAAGTTATAGAAGAATGGCGTGAAATTCCTTATTTCAATAATGAAGACCAAATATCAAATTTAAAACTTTTAACGATTCCAGAAATGTGGCAACAAATAAGTACTGAGAAAGATTTTATTAGTAATAATTTCAAATTTCCTAACATTTGCACATTAGCAAAACTTGTCTTATCTTTGCCACATAGCAATGCTTCTGCTGAACGTATCTTTTCAGTTGTTAATGATATAAAAACCAAAAAAAGAAACCGGATTGGAGACAACACTCTCAATGCTGTAACTGTGATTCGTTCATCATTTCAAGACAAAAAACAAACAAGGGCAGACTTTAAAGTTACAAATGACCACATTACCCTACATAACCAAAGTATGTACTCTACAAAAGAGTGAAGACTGTTAAATGTTAATTGTTAATTTGTTTACTTTTATATTAATATTATCATTAGTATTAATAATGTTACCTAATTATTACTTATTACTGTGATTTGTTAAAATTCCTACTCGTGTTTATTATTATATTATGTTTGATTAATATTAGTTATTAGGTACAGTTATTTGCTGTTACTATTTCTATTTATTATTATGTTTGATAAATGTTATAATTATTATGTTTATATTATTTTTATTATAAATTTTTAAAACAATGTTGTATTGAAATATTTTATTAATATAGTATCAAAAGTATTGATCTCTAAAATATTTTACTATGTGCAATTTACATAGGAGGTATAAAACTAATGTACATATTATTATAATTTATTATATACTTTTTATATTATGATAAACTAAGGTCATTGAATAAAAAAATGTATGATGATTTAAATATTGCGTTATAAAACAATGTTAATTGTTGTAAAATATATTGTACAATTATTAATTTTGTGTTAAAATTTTGTGATAGAATATTTTTATTACGTGTTAATAAAATATTCTACTAGATGTCAGCACTGCAGGGATATCTCGAGTACAAACGGGACATTTTGAGTCTCGTGGTGGGAATATCACTAATACATCCATACCATCACTGCGATTGACGACACTGAGCTCACCCCACCTCAACGACCAAAAAGCTCCAACACCAGTAACGGCCGGACGGCCCGTTCACCGACCAACCACTCTGTTTTTTCACGTTCACCTGGTTAGACGTTTTGTTTTTTCGAACGGCCTACGAACGACCACGACCAGCTGCTAACATCGCCGTCGTTTTTCCACAAACCTCGTGTCCAGTCACATCATTTTGTTTTTCACGAGGTCGTCACCAGCCAAAATGATGGGCTAAGTAAACCACCGGGGGCCCGAGGCAGGTGAAGCCACCACCACGTTATTCAACAACAGCTTCAGTCTTTGTCGTAATTATGTTTTCCCCCCGTTTCCCCCCTTGTAAAAGCACGATTTATAGGCGTCGCAAGACGCGTGTCCTTTTAATAATATTTTTCTTCCCAAGCTGTCGCAAGCTCCACGCTCCGGCGTACTTTAAAAAATATCCTTGAAACTGAACAAAAAGATACAATTATGTACACCCCAGGTAACCCGGCGAGAGTATCGCACAAATCGGTCCAAACAAATATTTCAAGGTATCGCTGCTTCGTCAAAATTTGTAACCTAACCTAACAGGTATGTTAAATAAACGTGTTTATTTTAATTTTACTTTTTCTTTAATATTTTAAAACTAATTAGGTACGTATTAATTACTTGTACTGTAGATTACATAATATGCTATATGCATTGGGCTATGTTCTAATATCGATAGGCAAAATGTGGCGACTATTTGTAAGCGAAAAGCAGTAAATGATATCAGTGAAAGACCTCAAAAAATAATTTTGAATGAAATTCAATCAAATAACAGTGTTTTGACCTTTACGGTCGATGTATCAGCTATTCGTCAATGTATAGGTATATCGAGCACGAAAACATTAATTTCCGCAATTAATCTTTCGTCATTAAATGAGTTACATTCTGCAATAGATAGCACTGACACATCTACCTCAAATGGCGAAGAATTTTTGTTAATTAACGACCAAGAAACAAATATCATATTTTCTTGTGAAACAAATTTAATTTTTCTATGCGAATCGCATACAATTTTTGTCGACGGAACGTTTGAATATTGTCCAAAATATTTTACTCGGTTATTTACCATTCGCGGCTTAAAGAACAATTTTTACGTACCTCTTGTTTTTTGTTTATTGAAGAATAAAAAACTCTGAAACTTATACACAAGCTTTTAAATATATTCAAAATAAATGTTATGAAAAAAATTTGACTTTTAACCCAAAAAATGTATCAGTTAATTTCGAAATTAGTATTCATAATGCTATATTATCTATTTGGCCTTCAACTAATCTTATTGACTGCCGTTTTCATTTAACACAAGCGTGGTATCGTAAAATTCAAGAGTTACGTCTTAGTACAGAATATAAATAAAACGGGTGGCTATAAGGACTACATTTGGATTAACGTTTTTGGATCCTCGAGAAGTTTCAGAATCATTTGTCGAAGATTTCATGTCTATAATACCAGAAGAGTCAGCATATTATAAATATGCTGATTATTTAACTGACAATTATATCTCTGAAAATAGTGTTTCCACCAACAATATGGTCCAATTTTAGTGCAAGTATATCAAATTTAATTTTATAAATCACATCCAAATATTAATACATTTTTAAAAATTTTAATCTCGAATGTTCAAAACAACGTATACATTCAAATTAACAGTTGCAACTTAGGTATGCAAAAACCTGTAAGATGTAATATAAAAAAACGATTGATAAGTACAACAAACGCAATAGACGAATACAAAAATAAAACAATTTCAAGAATGACATTTTTAAAAAAGGTATGCAATAATTATTCAAAATAATAATTAACAATTAATTATATAGAAGTATAAAACTTTTAGAAATAATTGATTTACTATATATATATACATATAATATAGCACAAATTGACTTAATCCAATTCAAATATTTTAACTTTAATCAGAAAATTAAGTCAAACAATTTTTTGGGGTTCAATAAGAACCACCTCCTCGTGGTGGCCCCTGGGTAACTCTAAATGGTTCTCAAACTATAATTTAGACAGGTAGGTAGAAATAGATTTAGTGGAAATGAAAATCGAACCTTTTTCGTTTTGGCGGAAACGATAATTGGTGGAAACAAAAATCGATTTTTTTGGCGGAAATAATGACCGCCCCAACCGTTGTCGTGTGTCATCGTCAAACGGCAAATGCCGTCGCCCATCGCAGTCGTTCAGCGATTGCAATATTATTGCATTCACAGATCCGATGCCGATAGCGGCCAGAATACGAACGATCTGTTCGCAGTTTACTCATATAAAAAGTTTTTCCCTTTAATTCGATTACCCAGGTAATCATTTATGTACATTTAAAATACTTTTCAAATACGTCAAAACTAAATTCACATTCGTAATACCACAAAATTAATATAAACTATAGAAGGATTTTCTAATCATGATGACTACAATATTTTCATCAACATATTCAAAAACCAAGTGTTTAAAAATTACAAATATTTTATTAGGTTCACTAAAATGTTTTTCTATTTAACGATTAACGCAATTTGTACACTGGAAATAGTAAATACATCGTAACCCTGCAAAATAAACAATGTAACATTCATCCGACTTTATTTTTTTACTGTCATTGACTTAAATTACCATTGTACTCACCTCTGTGACCACCTATAAGCCAATGACTAAGCTTATTTTACAATTTATTGTTTTATAAAAATTTAACTTCTAACAAAGTTCAAAGAAAAATAATATATTTTTTTCAAAATAAAAATACAAGAAGATTTTTAAATTAATGAAACAAATAACAATTGAGTTTATCTTCAACTCATTAAGATATAAAAAATAGGTATAATAAATTACTTAGATATTTTGTAAAACCCGAAGTTGCATTTTGCATTGATCTTTTTCCGCTGCTTGTATTTAGACACTTGCATTCTTTGTATAATTTAGTTCTTAAAAGAAGTTCAATTATATATTGAAAGTGTTCTTTGTATGAATTAGATTGTAAAATTGAATATTTGTCCTCTATTTTAGTTTCTGCTTTAGAAATTAATTGCGCTAATAATTTTTTGTTGCACTTCATTTCATCAAAATTATTTTTAAAAACATTTAACCCATACCCTTGGTCTGTATAATCATACGTTTTGTTATGTAATAAAAGTTGATTTTCGTCATTTTTATTTGTTTTTGTTATTAAATTTAATTTGCACTTTTCACAATTGAATTTTTGAATGCATTTTTGTGCCAAGTAACCAGCAAAATATGTTATGCTACAAGTCTCCAACGATATTGGTGTTGCCTCGAAAGTTGGTTTAGGGCTACCAGAAGTTTCTGAAAAACTAGAAATTGATTCGAGCATTTCATTTAAATCTTCGACTACTACTGGCCCCGGTACTACAGTTACGTTGTCTACATTAGCTATGGTTAAGTAATTGTCGTCATCATCCTCACAGTTATTGCAACACGTTGAACATTGCATTAAACTGTAAGTGCATATATGACCAAAACAACAACGGAAAGTTCATGCTGTGGGATTCCTGTTATATCCATTTTTTGTCTCATTAATGAAAAAAAAATTTTCCAACGCATCTTGTGTGAGACGGTTTGTCATTAAAAAGTAAACTTTTCCTGTAGACTGAAATTGGCTCATATCTTCTTTTTCACTTTGAAATAGATTCATTGGCGGTTGTTGACCAAATTATCCCGGTGAAACAAGGAGGAACACTGGTTTTATTTGTTTTTAAATTAATTTTTTTTGCGTTTTTAAACATCAAACGAGCTTTCTCTAAATTTTGGAGTACATGTGTGTTGTTATCACTTATTAGCCTTTTATTAATATTACGATCATAGAGATTTTTACTATTTAATGCGTCGACATATCATTTATAATGCTTATGAAGTTGGAGGTATTCATTGCCGTGTCAGATATCAGTTCACCAGTCGAGACACACGTTTTAATAGCAGTCGATACAGAGTTACTAAAAAGCTGAATCGCTAGTTTACATGTCATTTTCTGGAAAGTATTTGGAGCAAGATTCGCTGGCGTTATTTTGGTCATAGCCCGAGTAGTATTTTTTATGTCTGTCTCGTAAGTTTTTCTAATGTCTTTGAATGTTAATATTATTGTTAATTTCAAAACTACCGGACAACAGATTATTCGTATACTTATACTAAATGTGGCATGTCATAAATTAAAAATATTTTTTTTTCATTTTTTATGGTAAGTGGCCTATCTTTTGTTCTACCGAGTAATTTAAACATTCGTTGGTTTTGAGTACCTTGGTCACAAACAAAAGTGGTCGATATTAGGTTGAGTCTAGTCAACATTTTCCACACATTTCTTTATAATTATCACTAAATTATCACCTTTTACTCCGTTACTCGTAAAAAAAACAACTAAATGGAAATTTGCAATTTTTATATAGTTCGCGTAGCATTATCACTAAAAGCATGTGTTCCAAATGTAGGCGTTCGACCCAGAGGCCCTAAATCTTCAAAACCTTCGATTTCATCTAATATTTTATTGTACTCAATAGATTTCATAATAGAAACTTCGTCTAATAAAAAAACGCACTTTTCTTCGTACGTAAAGTCTGAGGTTTTAAGTTTAATTTGTTCCATGTACATAGATGGAAAACCACTGGAAAAATGAATTGAGTTCAACCAACGCTTTACAGTGCTTTTCCCCGGTAGTATAATGCCACTTTTATGCATATAATTGTAAGTGGATGATGATTTATAATAAAGTGACGGAGCAATTTTTTTTTCTTAGGGAGACCATGGTTTACGTTTTTTATGTAGAACGTGCATCATTGTAAGGGCTTTGGAATTCTTTGATGGAAATTTTGTTTTGTTAAAAAAATTTCACACATTTTTTGACATATTTTGAGTTTTTTCATTTTTTTTTTCAAAGCGCTTATTATAGCTCGTTTTCTTTTTAACATCCTTCGTAGACTGAATAACTTTTGTTTAAGAACAGATTCCGTGAACAATTTTTTTTCGGTGATTTTTTTTGGGAGTAAGAAATTAAATCAATGATGATACAAAAGATTTCGTAGTTGGTGTAATAGATAAACTTGGATTTTCATCGAACAAAAGCTGCTTGGCAACGGGGCTAATTGATCTCTGACGCCTATCGTATTTACGTTTTGGTGTTAAAACTTCAAGCGATTCTGCTAATGTCAAATTATCTTTTCATTAATAAATATCAATTTATCTTTTTTGTTTACTGTAATATTTAATTTAGAAAAATCATGAATTCCTTCCATACCCCTCGCTACCTACAATTTTTAATGTGAGATATGGCTTATAGTTCACAGCTAGCTGTTATTTACTAAACAAAACAAAAGACAGTTTTGTGGTCAGGGTGGGGAGTTAAGGGGTTATATCCCCCTCCCCCTATTGTATTTTTTTTCGCCGAATTATTATTATTTTTTTTTTCTAGCAAATTATTATTTATTAGATATTAGAGCTGTTTCAGAGTCATTACTTGTTGTTAGTTATTAGCAAAAAGTTATTGCTTTATTATCAACTATAAACATTCACTATAAAGTCTATATAATATATCTATTCCTATACTATTAAAAAAAAAAGTCCGCGTCACGAAAAAAGGCGGCTGGCCGCCGCCGTGCCCTGAACCTCACCCACCGCGTAGACAGTGGTTCTCATTATATTGTGGCGATCCTTAACGGCGGTGGCGCAGCACGAGTACTATTGGCGCTATTATTCATTTTCAAACTTTATAGACATCCTTATATACACATTCTGTCTTTACATTTTTTAAAACCGGTTAGAAACTCTATAGAGGGACAGGGGATTATGGATGGTGGCATGTATGGTATGTTTAGTTGTATTCTAATCTGCTTGTGGCATAGTGTTTTCTTTGCATTGTAGTATGTTCACTGTTGCTGTGCACACGTGGGTTTGCTGTCGTAGTAATACGTTAAAAATTTATTTGTTTTTAACAACCTAGTGTTTCGTATATTTATTATTTTTATTAGATTAAGGCTACATACGCACTATGTGGTTGACCGCAGTTTACGGTTGGTTCAGCGGGTAGCGGTAATGCTAAAAACAACTTTAAACAACTCCATTTCAACTATGGACGTTGAAGAAGTGATTGCTGTTTATTACATCTACGATCGCTACATAAAAAAGAAAAAGAAAAAAAAATACTGGATACATCCATTCCTACAAACCAAAGATGAAACCAGGTATTTTGATATATTTTTTGAAAACCTCAAAAAATATGAAGACAAGTTTTTTGGTTACATGAGAATGAGTTTAAAATCATTTGAAGAATTATTGAGGATTTTAAGAACATCAATAACGAAGGAAGACACACGTTTCTGAAAAAGTATTAAGCCTGAAGAAAAGTTAACCATTGTACTACGGTAAATAAAAAAACCAAATTATTTTTAAATTTTATGTTATAATTTTTCAATTTTCATGATTACAAAAAATTACTCATCATTATTATTATTTTAACATATTTTACTTTTATATTATCATTGTCTTATGAAATTGAATTAAAAATTTCAATATAAGAAGTTTCACTTTCATGAGATTCGTATGTGTTTGTTGAGTCTGCATTTGAGAGAGGTGATAGTGTTTGATTATTTATGGTAGTTTCGTGATGTGGGGTGGTTGCAGGTATAGATATTTGAATAGGCGTATAGTTGTAAGGATGGTGTCTCATTTGTGCCGAATAAGGTCCACGATGTGGATTATTTTGAATATTCCAGTCCCATGTATTTGGATAATTTTGCCTCTGAGCGTCTTGAATGACCTTTAAAACGTCCAATTTCGTTTGCATGCGCAAGTGTTTTGGTATTTTTTTAAAGTCTTTTACCAAAGACATAAAAAAGACGATCTTCGTCGTCTCTAACATTTTTAGTTTCTAAATTTTTGTTTAAAATTCCTATTAACTCTCTACCAATGTCGTCATTTTTATTTTTTTTATTACGTTTAGTACCCACGAGGAATCTGAAGGATAAGGAGTTGTATGTTGACCTTCTACAATTTTATCTTCATTATTTATTTCCGTATTGGAAGTAATATTTGAACTCGTTGAATTCACCGACACCGTATCTTTTAAAAATAAAAGGTTGTCGTAGAAAACGTAGGGGCATTTTTTTTTTCTTCAGAACCACTTTTATTCTCCTTTGCTTTGTGGGCCTTAACAAAAGAATCACGTACATTTTGCCATTTTTTCTGAAGATTCACGCGTAAAAAAAATAAATGTTTCAGATATTTGACAACAGGTTAGGTTAAGTCTGCCGATCTTTAAAAACAGAGAGCCCAAACTCAGTTTTTAACAGATAACCGTCATCATCTCTAGATGGGTGACTGCAATTGGATGTAGCCGAAGTAAACGCGAAGTTCGGAGATGTGAAGTCGTTGTGTCTATGCTCATGCATTTTTTTAGTTGCCGGGCAATAGTGTACACTTTTTACAAGTACCGCTTTGACATCCGACCTCATTGACATTACACCTTCTATACACACCAAACTACCTAAAAACTTGCATCCTAATGTTCTAGATGTCACATGCTGACCACCAAACAAACCATACAACCCAACGAAAAATTCTTCGAATTTTTTGCCATAAGCCTCATCAATTGATCTGACGTATTGTTTTATTGCTCGCTTTAGAGCAACCTCCTCCTCAATGTAATTAAGAATTAATTGGTTACACCTATTCGGTAAAAACTTACGGAGGTCGTCTATGTCAATGTGAAGCCTCTGGCCGTTTTCATTTATTATATGTTGTACTCTGCGACGGTGAATATTTTGACGTAACTCGTCATCTAAAAAGTCGATATATTCTGCTACTTAATAATTGTTATCCATTTTATTAGGTAAAAAAATTTAATATATGACACAAAAACACAATGTTTCAGATTCAACCGTTGAGAAACGAATGAATCGTGATTTTAAGCTACTGCTACAACCTAGTATAATTAACCTTATTAAACTCCATAATTCAAAATGGAGATACCTACGCCGATGACGGTTTACCGCAGACCAACCGCACAGTGCGTACGCAGAACGTGCGGTCAGCCGTCGAAGTGGCCACAACGATTCAAGCGACCGGAACGGTTTGCGGGTTACCGCAATGTAGTGTGAATACAATTTTTCGGATGTACAGTATTTGCTTATAGTTTATCACTTGCGAACAACCGGACGGCTGGCCGCATTGCGGACAACCGCATAGTGCGTATGTAGCCTAAAAGTCATTTAAAGATAAAAATCTACATAGTCAAAGTAAAAAAATAATTAATAGTGTATATTTATTTTTTTAAAAACTATCGGAATCAAAAGAAATTGACGCCGATTTTTTTCGAAAAACGCAAGACATTACTGCTGAGGCGTGCAGAATATCGAAACGCTCCATTCAGCGTATTTGCTCATAAGTGAAGAAAAAAGATGAATTACCTGAGACGGGCCCTTCTTTCATCTCCACGTAAGTCGTACAAGCGGGCAAAATATGTCTCAGAGTTGGATGATCTCGACAGTGATGTGGTTAGGAGGACAGTTCATGAATTTTACGACAGGATTGAGTATCCTACATCAGAATTAATACTCAATGCCGTCAAGAGCAAAATTAATTACTCAGGAAGTTCAATTCAAAGACTCCTTAAGAATTTTAAATTTTCTTATGAAAAATTTAGTGACGGTCGTAAATTTTTGATGGAGCGTAATGATATTGTTGCGCTTAGATGTAAATTATTAAGACAAATTTGTACAATGCGCCAAAATGAAGATACTCGATCAATTGTATATCTTGATGAAACATAGGTGAATCAAAATCATTCGCGGAGCATTGCATGGCAACATGCTAGTATGGTTGGTCCGAAAATCCCTACTGGCAAAGGTGGACGCCTTATTGTTGTTCATGCAGGATGTGCCAAATATGGGTTCATTCAGAATTAAAAATTGGTTTTCCGTAGTAATACTGGCAATTCTACGAATTACCACAGCCAAATAAATTCTGAAGTATTCAAATCTTGATTCACCCAAATGCTGAACAACCTTGAAGAAGAACCGTCCGTGATAGTTATGGATAATGCATCTTATCATTCAACCCTCATCGATAACTTTCACAAAAGTAATACGCGAGAAGCAGATGTGCAGGCTTGGTTGACCAAAAAAAAAATGTCGATTTCTCACCATTAGAAAATTTAGCTGAATTTAGACTGAAAGTTAAAGCGTTAATACCATTTGAAAAAAAAATATGAATTGGATGTATTGGCATTGGAAATGGGCCACGAAGTTGTTCGACTTCCACCGTACTATTGCCAATACAATCCAATTGAGCTGATATGGGGCCAGGTAAAAAATCATGTGGCGACAAACAATAAAACTTTCAAAATGGTCGATATAGAAAAGTTGACACACGAAGCTTTGGATTCAGTTATTCAACATGATTGGGAGAAGTGCGTGAGACATGCAGAAGCATTGCAAGATCACGACAACGATAAAGAAATTATGAGAGACTGTATGTTGGAGTCAATCATTTTGACTTTGTTACCTGATGTCAACGATTGGGAGTCCGGTGACTATGAAGGAAATCTGAATAAAATTTGCAATAACATATTATAATTATATTTTCACTTGTACTTCTTTATTCTGCTATCATATTGTATGTGTTATGTTTGTTTTGTTTTATTATCAATTTATTAAAAAATATAATAAGATGAAACCTTCATTCAAATTGTATTGAAATAGTAAACAATCAGCTGGTAAAATACGTTGATACGTAGTGTTGTGGTTATAATCATGATCTAAGATAATATTATCTTAGTTCATGGTTATAATTCACGATACGTAATATCACTTTAATACAATTTGGAGGTAAAATAGTTAATTTTAAGGTAAGGAGAATTTTAGGCTAGGAAAAAAATGTAAAATACCTACATAGAGGAGTATTCGAAAAAGTGCGGTAAATTATATTGTTGTTTGATAAACACTAAAACAAATAGTCCGCTTGGATCGTGGCGGCCAGCCGCCACTTTTCGTGACGCAGACTTTAGTCTATATATTATACTATATAATTGACGTAGTCAAATGCTTGACAAAATCGATTTTGATTTTTGGCGTAACTCTAAAACAAATTATTGCAGAATGTAGATATAAACCATTTTCACTTTTTGTGTATATTATTACTTTCTATACATGATACAATATTCAAAATATTTGATTTTTTTTCAACTGTTTACGGACATTTTCAGTTTCCAATTTTCCGATTTTTTAATTTTTTTTCTATGAATAACAACACAATTTAATTGTTGCTTAAAAAAGCTTGACAATTTAATACGAGGCTCCTAATACGTTGTTACAGTAGTAGTTAAAAAACATTAAAAATACAGTCATAATTTATTTTATAAGCATTTAAAGTTCAAATTTTGACAAAATACGCAAAAATCACGAAAATGTGCAAATTGTTTTGTGTTAGAAATTCATAAAAATAATACAAAATTCTTCATAAGTTTATCTAATTTTATAAAAAAAAATGTTTACGAACGTTTGAAATTTATATTTTTACTTTTTACAACATTATTCACTCGCGCTTTCAGCTCATATAACGATTTTCCTATTTTTCTGTAATTAAAAAACGAATGATTGTAGATACTTGAAAATTTCACTGGATGTTTATATTCTCATTTTCCAAACATAATAAAATTAAAATATTTTGACTCATTTTGAGCTGTTAACGGACAATTTCAAATTTCAATTGTTTAATACAATGCTCTTGATATATTGTTACGATACTGTTTGAAAATATTAAAAATAAATTTGCACAATTCAAATTTGGACAAAATTACAAATTCAACCCTAGAATAACGATTTTAGTTACCTATTTAGTTATAGGTTAAACATATTTTTCGTGGACAATTTACGTGGTTCTACGTGTTTAAGACGATACAAGTATATTATAATTTTATTTAACTTTAAGTATGAAACTATGAACAATTGAACATCTATACAAAAACCCAACATTTTTTAATTATTTTTATATTGTTTGATGTATTATGTTATAATATATTTTATTTATGGCGGAGCGATAACAAACACGTACCTCAAAAGGGACCTGCGTCTTGCGACACCTCACCAGGAACACACAGATTATATGAAGAATAAATTTGGTGGTCTACGTACTTGTAAGGGGTGACCGGGGGAGAAAAATAAAACATGTTACGGCATATGACGCTGACGGTGTGGTTGTGTTGTTGGCCGGAACAGCTTTGCCCGTCGGCCGGGCCCTCGTGGGTGGACTTAGCCTATCATGATGGAGTGTCGCAGGTGTCCAAAACTGACGATGTACAGGAGACATAAGACGGTTGACGGCGTCGGACAGTGAAAAGTGGTTTTTGAAAACAACTGGCGGAGACGTTTATTGAGTCAAACGTGTTGACGGTGTCGCGTGGTTCGGTGTAGATGTCTTCCAGGTGGGCTAAGAGCCGTGGAAAGAGCCGTTGAAAAAGTCGACCAGTCAGGCATACAGCCGTTGGAAAAGTCAACTAGTCAGGCATACATCCGTTGGAAAAAGTGAATTGTGTTATAATGATGGAGATCGGCCGTGGCCTGACAACGGAGCTTTTTGTTGTTGATGCGTGGTGGGGCAGGTCAGTGCCGTGTATTAGAGGGAATTGTTACAATAATGGGATGTTTTGACGGTTTGCTCCGCCGATGTCGTGCCGCCGGACTGACTACGTGCGGGCACCGATCACTACGGGTTGTAAGGGTCGGGGGACGGTTATTAACTGCAGTCATTTATGCATTGGCGTGCGATGATCATAACAATATAATAATAAGGTATGTTCGTTGATGATTATATTGGTATAGGTATGCTCGTCGTTTTTGTAATAATGGGGCAAAAAATGATGTGATGTTACACACTATACTACTCTCCTAAAGAGAAAGGTATCTTCAAAAACAAAAATATTGGGAAAATGAGTTTTTAGGATTCTTCATTTTTTACCTTAAAATAATCAGATTTCATTTTTTTTTTCACTCTATACGTGAAATCAGTATACTGTGTATTATTGTTATAATTTTTTAATTTAATTGATTATTTTGATCTTTAAATTGACTTTTTAGGAGATACTGCATTTTACTGCATTTTACTTTAGTATGACAATACATAAATAAAAAGTTAATTTTTACAAATGCAGTATCCCCATTACATTTAATTTTGATGCTAGTTGTACATTGAATTTTTTTAACCACATTAATATATTTAGTATAAAATAGTCTTATTTAATCATTCAATTTATTTTTCTATTGATGATGATTAATACTTGTAATATACTTATAACTTGTTAAAGTTAACAGCATATAAAAAAACTCATATTATGAAAACTTAAAAATTAGAATTAATATCACATTTTAGTCTTGAAATAGTTTAATTTCTTACTTGTTAAAGTTAACAGCATATAAAAAACTCCATATTATTCAAACTTAAAAATTAAAAATAAATATAACATTTCAGACTTACAAAGTTAAGTAAAGTTGACAGGCAAATTTTTCCAAAATGTTTTTCTGTTATCTGGAAGAACTTGTTTTAATCTGTCAATAAGTTCATCCCTTTTGTTTTCATGAATACCGCACGGTGTAGTCTTAGAAGGTGGCAATGGAGTTTTTTTAAGATGAGATTTATTTAAAAAATCTAGTTCCTGTTAAACATTCTTGGTAATGTCAGTCTTGTAATAAATATTAAATTTACCTCTTTCAGCTCTCAATGTAACCACATCTTTTAATAATACTCTATTTGCTTTTTTATTTGTTTTTATTTGGGACTTATTGTCTTTCTACAGAAAAAAGTCTCTTACTTTCATTTGTTTTACAATTATGTCATTTTTTTTAGAACTCTCAATAGCATCCACAAAGTCTTTAAAGTCATAGGTTTTACCTTGTTTTTTTAATGACGACTCAATCTGGTGGTGGAAGTTGTCAGCACTCATAAAAGTATGGCCTGGTTCAAAAAAAAAAAAAAAAAATCAATGATGTTTGTAGATGTTTCGTTAGAATTAATAAAAAAAATTAAAAAACTTAATAGGCACCAATTTTTATTTTGGCTAGAACAATTGTCAAGCCAAATAACTATATGTGGCACATCTCTCAGCTGTTTGAAAAAAAAATAGTATGTACTAATTATATCCTCTTTATTTCGACCACTTATAGCCTCATGCCAAATACAAGCAATTGTGTTTAGTTTGCTTTTTCCACCAAGTGGAAAAAAAGTTTCATTGTAAGTAGTTAACCTTCTAACAAATATTACTTTTTTGAAGGTGTCAACTCTCGGTAACATGATTACTTTCTGTAGATCAGCAGAGTAATACACTATATTATTCGAGTCATTAGTTGGTTGAGAGGATCCTTTGCGTGCTGTTAGTATAAATCTCTAGCATTTTCATACTGAAGTGTGTGTTCAATATTTGTTATACAAATTTCACAATTTGGTTACATATTTTCATTAGTGTGCTCATGCAGTTTGAAAGCTTCACATATTTCACATTCCTCGTGGCCGAGAACTGCAAATGAAATGTTTTTTTCTTTTAATTTTATTCTGTAGAATTAATATGAAATCTGAATGTCAGGATATTTTTCATTAAAACCATGTGGTTGTTTGAGTTTGTTCATTATTTTTTTAATACGTTGTTTTGAAGTCATTGTTGTAAGCAATTATATAAAAAAGTATTATTCTCATTTATAATAGGTAATAATTTCTATTCGCAAACAATGATAACTAAATTTTTGTACCTGTGGGAACGGTGTAACGGTGTAGTAACGGTTATATATAACATCATAATATCACATATTATCTACAACCATGGTACCTATTTACTGTTGACTAGTAATTGACAATATGATTATTGATTTTAAAATCATTTTTGTATGATAACTATTTTATTGCGGTATTTACCATAGACCAAGTAAATAATTTGTAATGGAATAATACTATTATCAGGTTTATTATAATATTATAAACGGATGGTGTATAATATGTTTTTAACGACATTCAACATACTGCAACTTGCAAGTCATTTTAGCTATAACACTAGGTAAATATGTAGTATGTGTTAAGGGAAATCATAATACTAAGAACAAACGCTGTATAACCATGGCGTTTACTGCGTTTTTATCTAGTATACCTATGTTACATACTGCGGTTTTTCTTAGTTTTGGACAATATTTTAAAATAAATTGGGAGATACTATATTTTGAATTGCTTTTAAGGCCATTTAAAATTGTTTTTACTGTATTTTGTCTTAATAAAAAAGATGCGTAATTTGCTATTTAATAGGAATATCAAATAATCTAATTTTATTAAATTTGGCGTTTACTGCCTTTCTCTTTAGGAGGGTAGTATAATCATACACTTACGCACAAACAGCACGGGGTCCACGATCTACCGCAGGTAGATTGCCTACCTGATAATGTACTGCTGTGAATCAGAATTTTTGAAGCAACGGAAAAGTTAAGATAAATTTTGAACACCATACACCGAATATTAAATAACGAATTGAACAAAGTTTTAAGTCATATAGAGTTGATACGTTTAAAGTGCTTGGGATCAGCTAGTGTATAAATATATGGTACTTAATGAATAAATAAAAAATAAGTTCTATATAATCACCAATTTCGAACCATTTCTTAATTGAACTGCTGTGTGTCTAGGTGACACCCGGTTTAAGGCTTAAACCAGTATTCTCACTTATATCCTAACAGATATTTGAGATCAATTGAATAATACGATTTTTGGAACACTTGTATGAAATGTCTCTTAACTTGTGGTACTACAAATAAACATACATTTTAAAAATAAATTTGGTGAATTTACCCTTCTGTATGGTAGATTTCGAGTGTATCTAGATCACTGATGTGTGAAATATGAATTTAATGATAAATCATTAAATAATATTTGTAATGTATAACAAATAATTATATGTATATTACACAAAACATATAAATGGCTTATATTTGAATGGGAATCATGTTTTAAGAGGACGCTACACCCACATGTGTTGGATCCGTCTTACAAATGTACAACATAGCAAAAACTGTTTTGAGTGGGAAAGAACTGAGGAGGTTACAGTCATAACTAAAAACGTGATTTTCACCACATAAAAAGGAGAGCTTTGGCTGTGCGACGTGTTTTTATTTTTTGATATCACTTTTATGAAAAAAGTTCTTACTGTTTTAAAACCATTATTGCGTGTTCATCAAACTTAAAAAACGTTCTTCATATAAATGTCATTAGCGCCGCAGTGAACGTATTGCCACCCTAACCGGTAACAGCCGCTGCGCACGTACGCAACGCCTACCGTCGTTAACTTCACCTTGCAATAACAACACAGCTGTGTGATACAGCGCAGTCGAGATAAGACACTGTCATTGCGTTGTAAACAAACACGGTCCGAAGTTATTATCAAGCCGACACGAGTCGTGTTATATATATCACACAAATATAAAACGCGAGTGCACCGCCGTCATCGCGTTATATTATATACGAATATAATATGCGAGTAAACCGATATCGCGCGTCGTCTTGTTATACATACGGATATAATACGCGCGATTGCCGCCGCAGTCGACGATATACAAAACAATTATTTTGATCATCATCACAGAAATCCACTAAAGGATAGTGGTTCCCGCGCCAGCAATTTTGGGGCTAGCGAACGTCGATTCCTCAAGAGCAGTCAAAGAGGAAAGTCGTTGTCAATTTTTTGTGGATTCGGTAAATCAGTGGAGGTGTCGAAAACACTAGAAGCTAGTCTAAAGGCCCAGCCTGTCCAAGTTTTTATTGAAGGGTCGGGAGCATTAAAGGACTTCATAAAAGCCCGTAATCATCCGACTCTTGAAAAGGCGATACAAGCCGCTAAAGAAAAAGAAAGAGTCAGATGATCTAACACTGAATCAAAGAAACTCAACACTGGAACCCCAAATGCAAGCAATTTCCCGAAAGTCAAGTTAACGTGTTTTAATTGTAGAAAAATTGGATATTCAGCTAAGGAATGTCGCAGCACTAAAGATCAGAAGTCTTCAAAACCACCTATCGGACCATCTGAGGGTGGTAATAGAACAATGATCATATGCAACTACTGTAAGAATTTTGGTTACCTGCTCATAGAATGTAGGAAGCGTCAGTATGTAAATTCAAAGAAAACAGAGAATCAGGGAAACCAGCAACAACCGGCAGTCAACGGTGGACCTCCGGTTGGTGAAATCCAATTAGCCGTTCCAACCAAATCCTCTACCTCCAGTCAGAATTAGAATGAGACCTTGTAACATGCCATGTCTCTTAGACTATCTGCGGAACCTCAATGTTACTTCTGTTAGTTAAGGGAGTGAACTGAACCTCATAAAAATATCTTTGTTATAGGACCAGACCATCATGTTTGAAGAGACAGTATTCCAACTAAAAGTCATCAATGATTCACTGGTGTCAACAATTGGACTCACCTATCTAGATGTTAAATCAGGAGAAAATATAATCGTCACAGATTTCCAAGTAATACACTCTGATTTTCCAATACCAAATGATGGTATTCTCAGACGGCCGTTCTTGGCATCAAATCGGATCATCATCAACTATGAAACGAACAAGATAACCATTCCTAATAAATCAGACATAGTTCTTAAGCCACGTATAGAAACATTGGTCAAAGTCAGAGCTGAAGATCGGTTAGAAGGTGAAAAAGTAGTAATAACAAACCAAGAATTAGCTGACTCAATCATTTGTAGCAACGTAAATACAACAAATATTTTCAAAACATTTTTAAATTATATGAAAAATACTTTTCATATATGAGAACTTTCATTAGCAATCTTTATTTATTTATAAAGTGCTCTGGTTTAAAACAAAGTAAGATTTTTATATAATTATACGACATAATTTATACGTAGATAGCATACAACTTTATGTATTAAAATTCGTAGATAACATTTATTTGATAGCATATGCCACCGCTACCTATAATTGTAACTAATTATTTTACATTTATTTGTAATTGTATAAAAAAAATTAAAGCCCTGTATGTATATTATAATGTGTTTTTATAGTAAAATAAACTGAAATGTATAAACCATTTTTAAATTAATTAATTTGAGGAGGTATTTGGATGATATATGTTATTGAAAGTGTGGGATTTGAGGGATTTGATGTTTTTTATTGATATTGTGAGAATCGAGGTGGAGGTTAGAAATACACTAGTGGCTGAAGAAATGGAGGTAAAATATTATGAGTGTTATTGGGATAATATGAATTGGTGATTTCAGATTGTCTATGCGGAGGTAAATAGAAAGATGAGGAATCTTGATATGAATCATCGTTGTGATATACATTTGCTGGTTGATAATTTGAAGAAGATAAACTATTATTATGAAATTGCTGTGCATTTTTAAAAAATAATTAAGTGAATATTGGTGAACAAAATTACTGAAGTTATTATGACAATATGGAAAATTGAGACTATCCTAGAAGAATGGAAAATCGAAATTATATGCCCAATATTTAAAAAGGGAAATTCCACTAAAACTGAGAACTATCGAGGTATCTCATAACTGGACACATGCTATACAATTTTAACATCACTGATATTAGAAAGAATAAATCCGTATGTCGAAGAAATAGTTGGGAATTATAATGTGGATTTAAGAGAGAAAAATCCACAACAGATCATGTCTTCGCACTAAGACAGATAATATCAAAATATTACGAATTTAGAAAAGACCTGCATCTAGTCTTTGTAGATTATAAGCAGGCGTATGATAGTGTAGACAGAGAAGAACTTTGGAAGTATGGGTAACTTTAGGAATTCCCAAAAAGTATGTGAACCTAATAAAAGCATGCTACGGGAAAACATACAAATTGCTCGACTTAAGGTTGTCAGTATATGTGTTAATGACGGAAGATGGATACGGACAGAGCGAAATAGCAGCAATTAGTGAATGAGGAAGAAGTAATCCTGCGCTGGTTTTTTGAAACTTTTTAAAAAAAAACCCAATTTCGGCTAAAACTCGGATATATGTAACGGACAAGGACATGAAAGAAATAAATGTTATTAAGCAAGTCTTTCGTAATGCCGCACTCACAATATGTTTATTCCATACACTAAGAACATTTAATCGGGAAATTACCTATGATAAGCGAAATATCACTCCCAATGAAAGAGACACGATAAAAGAACTAATTCAGAGTATTGTTTATTGCAAGTCAGAAATGGAATATTATAGTAAAAACTGGCATAGAATCATGGGATGAATGGGTCATATTCATGACTTACATGGTATGGAATTTTATGAACAAAACAAATAACAGATTAGAGAGTTTCAACAACCAACTCAAATCTGCTATTTCTTGTTTTTCCACTTTGGAAAATTTTGTTGATAAATTATTCATTGTTCTTAAATGCGTTGTATTAAAACGCGATAAAAATGCTGTGAAATCATGCTGGCAAATTCTTATTATTTTGTTTTGTTGTAATTTAAGTGGTTTTAGGTTATTTTCTGTGAGGCCACCTCATATTATAAAACTATACTGGAATACAGCTTGATTAAGAGACAAATATACAGTTCTAATAATTTCCATTGGTAAAATTGATTTTAGAGAAAGAAAATGATGGACTGCGCATTGAGAGAGAAAACCAGTTTGATCGTTGAGTAAGAAAGATATACTACAACTTACCCCGAATATGGAAGAAAAAGTAGCAATCACTAATCTCTCCAAGGGAATCTAATTGTGATATAGGTATCATAATTCACAATAATGACAAATTTTGAATTTTGAATTTTTTTACCATTTTCAAATATTTGTATAAAATAGACATAATGATTTTTTTTTTTTTGTTTGTTTTTAGTTATTCATTGTTCCACAACTTTTATCACTTGAATCAAGGTTTTAAGATAGTGAATTATCAAAAAAAAAAACCGAAAAATGTCTGTTGTAAATTAAATAAAAGTCATGCTTTAATAACAAGATAAATGTGCATTAAGTAGGTATTAAGTAGGTATAAATGAATTCAATGCGTGATATTATTATACAATGATTCAAATAAATTACAATTTACAATTCCATGTTGCTCATTATAAACAATATAATATGTGGTATGACTAGCTTAAAAAACAATTATTAAAAAAAAATCAGTAATTAGGTCGACTGTTTACATCAATGTATTCAGACTAATAAATAGTTAAAATATAGGTAGTCATCGTTATGTTCATACTATTTTATTGGTTTTTAAAATGTATTGTTTTTGTTAAACAAGATCTAATTCTTTCTTTTGGTTGGCTTATAAGTTTTGTGTTATGATGTACACGAATAGTAAAATATGTTTTTCTTCGAAGTTAAAGTTTACAACTTAGAAAGTACCAAATCAATTTATAATTTTTGTTTATCACTCTTATCAGTAAAAATAATTTTTATCAAGCCTTAGAAAAATAAACTATTTTAATGCTTCCACATTCGGGGTAAGTTATAGTTTGTCTCTCTCACTCAGTGTTCAGATCGTCAAACCTATGGGTACTATAGGGAACGCGCAGTCCATTTCTTTTAGGTCTATGCATTAGAGTAACCTGGGGTAAGATAAATTATCATCAATAAATTATTTAGATTTTTATAATATGGTCAAACTGTTCAATGTTTATCAATATACCAATTATGTTTATCGTTATCACAAAAAAAAACTGAGATTTACTTGAATTACGGCTCAAAATGAGGTAAGTTTTAATTTTTTGTTTTTTGATGTAATATTTAGATAAAATAAAATTAGTTATACACACTAGACAAGCTACTTATGAAGGAATTATTTATTTTTTACTATTTCCACACTATATTGGCTATTGTTTATCATGTATTATGTTCTGATAGCACAAATGCTTAATTTTATACAATTTTTAGAACAATGAAAAGTATATTGGAGCAAGATTGCGTATTCGATTTGGGGTAAAATTGCGCATTTGGTTATGACTAATATATTTATATGTTTGAAGTTATAATTATATGAAGGTACCTGGTACCTACATAGTTATTATAAAATGCATGTAATGTACAATGATTGCATCTAAGTATTCTAAATATTTTTTTTAAGGAAAAAAAAAACTAACATTAAAAATATAACTGATAAACAATTTCAAACAGCAAACATTTTAGTTCAACAAGGCTGGTCTCTTAGATCTATTGAAGATGAACTAGGGCTACCAGAATCTACATTAAGAAGATTGTCGAAAAATGGACTTGCAACAACTCTAGGAAGGTATACTAATACTTTTAATTTTCAGCATGAAAGTGATTTGGCCAACCACTGTCGTGCACTTGACAAACGATTTTATGGTATGTCATTTAAAAAATTGCAACATTTTGGCTTTCAATATGCAGAATTAAATAGCATAAACCATCGTTTCAACAAAGAAAAGAAAATTGCCGGCTATGATTGGGTTGGATCATTCATAAATAGACATGGTTTATCTTTGCGTACACCCCAAAAAAAAAGTGTTGCACGTATAATGGGTTTTAATAGAGTACAGATTAAAATGTTTTATGATAATTTACAAAATGTGTATAACAAATTAAATATTCCCCCTAGCAGGATATTTAATATGGATGAAACTGGTATTTCCACCGTTCTAAATTCAATTCCGAAAGTTATATCCGTTAGAGGTAAAAAGATTGTTGGAAAATCATTTGCCGCTGAAAGAGGTGAACTAGTTACAGCTGTGTGTTTCTTTAGTGCTAGTGGGGTTTATGTGTTAATTGCATTAATTTTCCCAAGAAAAAGGATGAAAATAGAATTTTTGAATGGAGCCCCTCCAGAAACACTGGGTATGTTATCTGATTCTGGATACAAAAATTCAGATATTTTTATTAAGTAGCTTGATCATTTCAAACAACATACAAAACCTTCCATAGACTCTCCAGTTCTTTTGATTTTGGATAACCATAGTTCTCATGTAAATTTAAAGACTGTTACTTCAACAGGGATAATTTTATCCATTTAATTAGTATTATTAGCGACTAAGTTATCTTACACACCGGTGCTTTGGATAGTCAGGTTAAGATGAACTAAAAGATCACTAAGAGTCAGGATTTGAATAAATAAACGGTTTTAATGCTAAATACTGTGGCTTAAATACTGGTGTACGCGAAGTAAAAACTAAAAAGTATTGTAGGTTAACAGTAAATAAAAGAAAACGATTGCAGCAGATTGTCACACACAGTAACGCATCCACTCGCAGGTGTCGCAGAGAGAGAACATGTCAAATTATATAGGTATGTCAGCAACTCGTGATACGCATGTCTGTGACGTAAGCATTTCTCCGACTGTTATCAAACGTTATAATTGTATGTAAACAAACATATTATTCGGCTTGAATACAAATTTTATTTTATAATTTGTCATGTCTGTTGTTAAATTGTGTTACGACTTTAAAATTGAATTAATATAGTCATTTAAAACGTTAGTTGTACACATTTTTATTAAGTTTGTATAATATTTAATATTTGCTAATTAATTAATCGACGTAATTAATATGTACGGTGTATACCCAGGACCAGATTGGTATCTATCGGCCCATCGAGATTTTCACTTCTATAAGCGGCCCATTTACATATTCAGTGTCCCAAAATTACGTCTATAATTATTACGAGCTAATAGGTGTCCAATTGCATTTTAAACATGAATTTATTTTCACTCACACTCACACGACCGGCCCACCGAGATTTTCTAGGTAGCTCGCCTAACCAATCCGGCCCTGTGTATACATAATTATCACAGAATATTTTGTAATTTTTTTTTTCATAATTTATTTTTCCATGCGGTTTATGTGTATCTAGCACGTTCTTTTATTTTTTACAATTAACTCAATAAGTTTTATATTAGTTCATGTCTGGAATAAATTTCAGTTTTTATCTAAAAAAAAACAGTATTACAGAATACATCCAACAACAAAGGTACCTAGATAATGTATAATATAGACACAGACACATATAGTTAGGTAACTGTAAGTTGTGTATTATTCAACACTAATTTTTAATTTGTTATTTGTATTTTTTTTTCCAGAATAGTTTTTTTAATGCCATTCAAAATGATGAAATACCTTGTTCTCACTAAGCAGTGTATAATTTCACATGGTATGGTAATATTTAGAGGTCATATTTTTTCTAATAAATGATTGTATAATGTTTATTATTCCACATTGTTTTGACAGACGATGTCCATGGAAGTGCTATAATAATGATGCCACTATCTCTCAATTTCTGTTTGGCTAATTTCGTTGAAACCGTAACACTAGATAATTATCACATTTTTGATTTCTACACATCAAAATGAATTGATTTATGAATACTATAAGATTAAAGTTTTATGGGAACATCCACATAGTAAGTAATAAATAAGTAGAGTTTGAATTTTAATGGCAATGAGTTAATAGTTTGGTATTAAATAGTTAATTGGTTAAAATTATATATATTTCTATATTGCTTTGAAATTCAAACTCAAGTAATAAATGTATTATATTAGTGTTATTAAAAAAATTAAAATAAGTATAACATTAACTATAGGTAGTAACTAACATTACTAATATTATTTGATTAAATGTTTTTACACATGTCACTTCTTCTATTTAATGTTATAATAATTATAATAAAAATTAGTTTACATTTTGCATAATATTAAAAAACATACTCTATATAATACAATATTTAGACAAAACATAAATGTACAAGTGAATTAAAAATTAAAATGTGTAGAATGTACTCAGATAAATTTTGTTTATATATCATACATAAGTTAGAGGACAGTGATTGCGCAATTTAAAAATTACAAATTATTGGATTTTAAAATATCAATATCTTACTTATTATTGACTAATTGTTACTATAAAATAATGTTACTTTTTAATATTAAAATCTTTAAATGGAAATTTTTTTGATATTTGGATATAAATTGGTTGGTTTGTAAATTTTGTGTCCAAATGGTTCATTGTGCATTTGTATGCCTTGAACTTGGTTTCTGTCAGTATTTAACAATGAATGTTCTTTTTCTTCGTTTTGTTGTTGTTCCTGCTGCTGATGTACATTGTGCATTATAAAATGTGTAATGCTAGAAAAAATGCCTGCCACTAGTTTCACGCTCCATCCAAAGGTCCGATACAATAATGAAATGTTCAAACCAATGTTAATGCATGTCAATATTATTTTCCAAATGAAAAATATTCCCAATAGACCAGAGACAAATTCTCCAAACACAGTGAACCAACTCCACATATTTCTCAATTTGATATCTACCAATTTACTTATTGTGTTTTCGTCGATTAACATGTTTAAATTTAGTCTCTGGTCCATTACTGATAGACCCATGGTTTGTCTTGCAAGATTTTTTTGCGAGGCCTCTATCTCCTGAGGTAACACTAAATATTGTTGAAAGGCCTTCATCGTATTATACGTGTAAATCCCAGCTGTCATCAAATGTTCTGGGCTTTTGTATGTCCACGTCCATTTCGTTGATGGTTTTAGGGTTTGAGGTTTTTTTATTTCATTTATTTTTGATGTTATTGAAAACCAATCTCCATAAAGATAAAATGCAGAGGGTAATAGATGATTGCAGTCTATTTCTGTACCATATTTCTGCAGAGTCCTCGTTTTTGGTGCCATGAAATATGATTCATTATTATATGTTACAGGTAGTTCATTATAACAAATGTCTTTGTATATGATTTCTACCTCAACCGCTTTGCATTTTATTAAATATATTATTTCACCAGCTTTAATGGCTGTGAAACCAGGACCTTCGCCCATTGCATAGGCGAATTCCGAAAGACTGTATGTTGCTAAATTTAATTTATGTAATAATACTTTCCTCTCTAACTCACATTGTTTATGTAACAAATCTGTATATAAAGCAGTTATAGATGATTTAAAACGGTTTTCAATGTAAACAAATTTTGTGTTAATGTAAGCCATAAAATCTGTATTTTGTGGAGAAATGCTTTTTGTTTTGAAGTAGTTAAAAAATAGAGGGTCTGTTAGAATATTTAATTGTGAATGTTCTATTTGTATTACTGGAATATTACAGGCATATGTTTGCCTTATACTGGTAAGGGCAAAAACTATTTGATCGGATTCAACTAAGTAAGTATGTTGATTTTTATTTTAAGTCGAGGTGATCATAGATGCAGGTCCATCGTATAATATGGTGAATTCATGTGTATCACAATCATATACATTTAGATCCCATATTACTTCGCCTTTATATGCATCTATGCCGTATTAGTCAGTTAGTTTAAATGAAGTGCCTGTTGAGAGTATTAGTGTATTTTCTTTGTTATTTACTATTGCTACCCCAGTGGTCAGAAATATTTTATAGTTGGCCTGTACAATAACATCTTGCCACGTACCTTTATCTGATGTGAATGTTGTACCTTTGCAATTACCATGTCTGTCAATGAATCCAGCTATTGTAGTAGAAAAAAGTCTTGTTTCATTTATTTTTAACCCTGTAATTACCCCTCCAAGTGGAAGCTGATAAAATAACTTTTGGTGAATTTCCGAACAACGTGAGACGCCTAGTTCTGATATTTCTGTGAAGTAGCCATTTTCTACCATTTGTGCATCTTCTAGTATTGAGCACCTTGATATGAAATAGTTTACTATTATTGAACATGACTTATAAGCTATTGAATAAGTGTCTATTTTTTGTAGTAACTGAATTCTCTGAATAGGTTGAACGTCGATTGCGGTAAGAAGTTCACAAAAATCTACATTCAGACTATTGAATGCTGTCATGTTTATTTTAGGTCCACCACAGTCGTATGCAAGAAATCCTAGTGTTTGTTGTATGAGTGAGAAGTTGATTATTCTTAGAAAATACATCTTGATACAGCTAGATTATAATATACAATTTTGTGTTAGATATATAATATATAATCTGGGTTCCTGGGAAAAAGGGCTTAAATCAATTTCAAACGGTTTTCAACACAAGTAAATCAAATTTGGAAAATAAATATTTTATTTCCCACTTTGAATACTTTCTATATTAGTTTATCATACCAAACAAAAAATTAGTAATATAACTATGAAAATATTAAGGATTTACAAGATAATTTCAGTTAAGCCCTTCTTCACAGGAACCAAAGATATATGGCGAGTATTTTCATATCAAAGTTGGGCAAAATAAACATTTATTTGAATTTGAAAATATTATTATTTGAATAAAAAAAACAATAATACATGCAATAAATATTTATATTATAATTATTCGAATAATTTTCAAACATAGTTATACTAGTAGGTACTAAATATGTATTATAATATAATGATTATAATTCTTCTAGTATGTCTGCATGTATTTATGTTTAAAAATTATTCGAATAATTGTGAAAAAAATTATTTGAATAAAATGTTATATAAATAAAATTTCATTCGAATTTACGCCTTACTCTGATTTATGGTATATTAAATGTTGGGTCATACTCACAGTTTGAGTAAATAAGGATTAAACAAGTATTTCTTACCTTAAACAAAGATTGTAGTTATAACCAGACTTCTATTATACAAAAGAAAATTATTGTATTAGAAAATAAAATAGAATAAGAATATTTTTTTCAGTAGGCAAAAATACTGTTTCAATTACTTATACAGAATTATTTATGAACGAATTTAAACAAATTAATGGTACATATGCGTGTTACAAATCAAATATAACTGATCACAATTTGCTACGCCCAATGGGCTAATATAGACAATTTGTATTTACATTTGTTTTTAATCAATTCCAATTACATACACTATGTCAATAATGTCAATTAAATTTATTATAATATTACCATTTTATAATTAAATAATTGAATTATGATTATACTAATATTGGATGGTTTATAGGTCATGTCTGATAATATAATAATTTAATGTTAGATGTTATATATTTTTTTAATTTGTATAGTATATACATATATTAGGTTTGGATAAACATAATTTATTTATCTTCTTTAAGCTGGATCTTCTGGTGAATCAGAATGTACCAAATAAATGTTACCAAATTTTAACAGATTTTAAAATACAAACTAAAAATAATTGTATACAACTAAAATGAGATAAAATATGTATGCAACAATATGCAAAATTACATATTATGTCATTATTTTTACAAATGTTAGGTACATTTAAAAGAACAAACTATATTAATAGTAATTTAAATACATTATATTTTATCCAGTAAATTTTTTAAGCTTAATTTTATTCTTCTTAATATTTTTAGTATTTAATATTATTTGATTAAGGTTATTTAATCGAATAAATGTTCTGGTTCGAACAAGACACTTAACTACTTCAACTGGTATATCTAATGTTGATAGTTTAATTTTTTCCATTAAAGAATTTGTTAATTTTTTCATTATACCCTCTTCTTTTGATAGGTGATTTCCATGAAGATCAATAAATAACTTTTCCATTATGTTTGCAACTTTAATTAATGTACTGGATGGATATGTCAATCCCCCTCTACACAGATATCTGATCCAATTTTCATAATTTGTGGTTGGCTGTTCTGATACCATAAGAGGATATTTTTTAGCAAATTTAGATGCAACATATCCTACGACATATTGTAAACCTTCCTCCTCAAGGCCATTGAAGGAATCATTGTTATTCATGTCTAAAGCCTGTAAAGTAAATAATTATTGTAATGTACCTATGTCTTGAACATTTAACAGATATTATATATATATATATATCTATTATTATCAGTATATACCTCAGATTCAAACTGATTTAACAAATCCATACAAGACTTCGAAATTTGAATATTGCTTGTTCCAAAAGTTGATTCAATTTGAGCCAAATCATTATCCATTTCTTGAATTTGATGGTTAGAATTAGTATTTAAATCACTAGTTTCAATAAGTTCACCGGTTAAACATTCATCAATATTAAGAAAACTCTCGTCTATTCCTTGTTCGGTGTTTCTATTTTCGATAAACACAACATTGGAGTGTTTACCTAAAATATACCACCTAAGACTATATTATATAAAAGTTATTTTAAATTAATTATTTATGTAATAAGGTTTTAAGTTTAAGTCAACTTAAATAATTGTCTCAGTAAAATACAAACCAATACATTAAATCTAATGCTGTTATACAGTAACTTGACGACTCTGCCATTCCTTTGAGATCGCTAAAAAGATTTTCTACTACATCTTGGTTTAATTTCCTACTAGTAATGTAAGATACACCATATTCTTTTAAATCTTCAAATAAGTTGACGAGGGATATATTGGAAATCACAATACCTAAGTCATGTTTATTATTTTAATATAATATGAGAACATATTTTGTTATAAAAGATTCTTTTACCTTTTTGGAATGGCAGCATTGTCTTTTTCCCATGAACCCTCACGTTTAATGCAAATTCACTCATTTTGTTCAAAAGTTCTTTTTGTTTTGTTTCATCGAGCCCATAACTTGAAGTATTCTTCTCATACATCAGATTGGTATTCATCAAGTCAAACCAGTCATTAAATAAACTTATAGTGTCTGACCTACACAGATTCAATTAGTCAGTATTAATATTCTAATAATTAATAGTGTATTAAGTTTACTTCTTTCCAATTGTAACCATTAATATGTTTGTTGTTTCCACAGAACAATATGGCTTTGGCTACTGTATTTGAAAATACATTTGCTGCTAACCGTACATTCATTCGAGCTGTACCCTCTACAGAAATGTGACGGTCAGAAATCTTATGTGCTAGCTTGAAATAATTTCCTTCGTTTAACTTGATTAACGTTTTTCATGTAGTGCTTCTATTATATTATGGAGTAATTCTTTTTTCATAGCAGTATCGTAGTTATAAAATATTGGTTGTTTCCAATTGTTCAATAACCCTTTAAGTTAACTCATTTTATTCAAGTACATTTAATATAAATTTAAAATTATTAATGTATATGCTTACCTTTAGCTACAACGGTTTGAACACATCTGTGTGGACCATATACTTTTTCAAATTTTTTGTCGTAACAAATTCTGTGTGAAATATATGTCTCATCAAAAGAAATTACTGTTAATTTTTCCTCCACAGTCAAGTAATCTCCTTAAATATTGAAAAAATAATCAGAGTTAATATTATTTAAAAGTCTATAACCTTTAGATCTTCTTTAAACAATTACCTTTGGCGTTCATAAGTTTTAATACATTAGTTAAAATACCCGGTTGAATTGTGAATGTAGAAGCCCATGTTTTTAAAGTAGACAAACCTAAATATATAGATTATAAAAAATAAAAACATTATTTCATTGTTAGTCGCATATCATAAAATTCATTTTGGTCCTACCTGGTAAAGGAAAACATTTCTTGTTCCTCAAATATCTGTACGCTTTTGGAGATACTGATCTTAATGTTATGGCAGATGAAAAATCATCAGAAGTCCATTTATATGCTTTCAGTTTAGGATGTAACAGCATATCAATTTGAGTTGGCGTAAAAAGTTTTGACAGTAAAGAATAGAATCGTATTTTAAAATTATTTTAAATTTCACTAACAATATTTTTTAGAGATTCATTCTCTTTATGTAATGCTAAAATATTATTTTTTAATTTATTATTCTCCTGTTTAAGGTTTTTATTTTTGTCTGTATACAAATCTACTGTTTCCATTAGTCTAAATAAAAATAAACATGATTATTTCATTAAAGAATTAACAAAATATTTATCATTAATTTAATTAGTTACTAAATTACTTCTGAATCAAATCATTATTTGAAGGATTGTCACTATCATTAACTGTATCAACTAACGGTTGAACCCCTAGTTTAATATTGACAAAATCCAATTTTGTTGAAACATTTTTATGCTGAAATCATATTCTCTATAAATGTATTCATAGCATTATTATACAAATATTGTGTTATAGTTAAATTATTAGAATAAATAAAATATTCATAGGAAACTTACACAGAAAATACTCCATTAGGAGTATTTATTTTTGGTGTATCAACTATGTTTAGTGGCGTAGAAGGGTCCACTGGTCTTATAAAAGGTATATCATAATAGTCTGTGCCGTAAATACTATTAAACAAAAACATTGGTATTAAATGGAACTTAAAAAAAGGAAATGATACCTTTATATTATTCACCTCAAAGGAATTGCATCATCTCTCAGTTTTCGTGCAAGTTTAAGTGAATAATGTAATAGTTTCTGTATCAATGGCTTATCGATATGGCAAGGAGCAAAATGCAATGAGCAAACAACTGCTAGATAAAATTTAATAACTAAATTAAGTGAAGAATTACGATACATGTTGTGTGAATAATTTTAATGTCTATTTCCTATGAATAGACGATCTTACCACTTTTAAGATTTATGGATTTTGCATCAATTGATTGGCCATATTCAATTTGTTGCAACCACATAAGACAAAAATTTATATCTTTTGGGAACCTATGCAAATGGACTGCATGGTTCATCTGATTTTTTCCTTTCTTTCTAGTACCACTATCACATTGTTCAAAAACATATTTAGGCATCATTTCGAGCCCCTGTCCGGGCGCCATATATGTAAATCCCTATTAAACTATTTTTGAATGAACACTCTTGGAGTATTAAATACTTGTTAAAAGAAAATATTGTACAACACAGATAATGAAAACAATGTATGTAAAATTATGTCTAAATAAATATAATTAATTAAACCATACAACATTGTCGTTTCGTTACATTGGCGCCCAACTGCAGTGCTCGATTTGGAAGAAAATTCTACTTCGAACTCCGAGATTAAATTTAAGAAGAAAACTACATCTTTAAAAAGATGGCACCGAAAAAGACCGTATTCGAAGAAGCTTTCAACGCATTTAAAGCTGAGGTAGAAAGAAATAGCCGACATTTGGTGGAACAATTATTAAAGAAAATCAATCGACTAGAAGACGAGAATAATCAGAAAATGGGAGAAATCATAGAAGAAAATGAAAGGATAAAGAAATATGTAGAAGAACAGGAGTCCCAAATAATTATAAACAAAAGTCAAGATAATATACGTTTCAGACAAATGACAGAGGAAAATCAACGAACTTTACACATAGAAATTTCAAAACCAACATTTTATGGTAATTACAAAGATCAACACCCTATAGATTTTCTACAAAACCTTGAGAAATATTTTAGGGTAAAACAGATCAACAATGAGAAAAAACTATTAATTATAAGGGATTGTCTTAGAAACGCGGCGGGAGACTGGTTTGCCACGGTCCGATTTCAAATTAGAAATTATTCTGATTTTCGAGACGTTTTCATCGACGAGTTCTGGTCCAGGGAAATACAAATACAAACATGGAGCAGCTGCCTGAACACATCACAGGTACCCAGTAACGTAACATACCGTGAACATTTTGCACAATGGTCGGCAAAACTACGTCACTTACAGGTACCACAGATATCAGAGGAAGAAATAGTAACTAATATTGCTAGCCACTATCCAGGGTAACTAAGGGCAATACTGATATCCATGCCGAAAAAATCAATAATAATGACAATGAAAATATTAAGCGCCGAGGAACATCGACGAGAAAAAATTGAACCACCAGTTGCAGGGAACAGCAACAACAACCAACAAAAAAATCAAAATTGGAACAACCAGCGAATCAATGGATGGAGCAATATGCCACCACGTAATAACCGTTGGAACAACAACCAAACACACCACAACAATGACAAACGTGGAGAGACCCAGTCAGTTAATAAAAAGCAGGCCGAAAAAATTAATCAGGTGGT